>PVKA01011552.1:0-60349 GCA_004027165.1 Ctenomys sociabilis | reverse complement strand
AAAAAAAAAAAAAAAAAAAAAAAAGAGTTACTAGACTGGACCCCACAGGTCTTGGCCAACAACTCCAGAGATGAGAGAGCCTAATTGAGTGTACTTGTTCACCCTCAACACAGAAACTTTGTTTTTATTTGTTTTTTTGTGTTGGAATTTTGTGTAAGTTTTGTTTGAAAATGGGTTTCAACAATAAAAAATAAAGCTGAAAAAAAAAAAAAAAGAATATGTAGAAAATTTTATAAATGAACAAATTTTTATATGAAAAACTTGAATAGTAAAACGTATGTGATGTGTGCTCAATTTCATTAATACTAAAAAAATCCAATATTTCCAAATAATATTCAATAACATCCAAAGTCAATTAAACACCATTTTGTACCTAACAGAATCTGAATTTAAAAATTCAGACAATCATAGCTATCGGTAATTTCAGAAAGGTACACACATATTTATGCAGTGATTGTATAAATGCGATTGAGAAATTATAAGCTATTTTAATACAAATTTATTTCTAGTTTGAAATTTGTACATACACATATACAACAAATTTACCACTGAATGCCTACCTGTATAGTCTCAAAACTCTCTCATCTGTGTTTAGAAGGAAACACAAACAATGTTCCTCCAATAGTCATTTGTAACAACAAAACTTTACTTATCAATAGCAACAGAAATCTATAAATATAGACAATATCAATCCATAGGGGATAATTAAGTAAAAATGTCTATCACTGTTTGGAGCAATAACAAATTATACAATATATCTTACAAATGTATACGAATGCAAAACTATTAAGAGTCACAGAGTAATACAAAACAAAAAATCACAGTGTAGTTAATCCTAAATGACAGAAGGAGGTAGCTTCTGAGTTGGAGAAAGGTATTGAACACAAGGAACATAAGGGTTTTCAAATATCATGGCATTGCCCATAATTCTAGCTTTTGTTTATGAGTCTATGACTGTTTATATATTTTTTCATTTGTGAAAAGTTTAAAAAATTGAAAGGAGCCCGAGAGATGGCTCGGTGGAATAAGCACTTCCCTAGCAAGCACAAGGGCCTGAGTTCAATTCCCAGTCATGCCAAAAAAAAGAAAAAAAAAAAAAAAAAAGAATATATAATGAAGTCAAAACATGACAGCTAGTGCTTAAAAAATTGAAAGGAGTTTTCCTTCAATGAGGAAGGAGTTTTGTCTTACTCGTATTTCTATCATTGCTGGGACAAAATAGCCAACACCCAGAATTAAGGAAAGAAAGGTTTATTTCACTTACAGTTCATGGAGGTTTCAGTCCATACTCCACTGGCTCCAAGGCAGAGTGGCACATGCAAGAGGGGGGCCATGCTTACTGACAGAAAACAGCATATGGACTTCTGGGCTACACTGGGTTATGTTGCTGAACTCAAGTACCTACAATACTTGAACTGCCATCAAGTATGAAAAGGTCCTTTAAAGACTTCTCCAAATACAGCTTCTGTATCAGCAATGGAATACCCATCTCTGACAAAACAAAACAAAAAGGGGGATATAAGTAAAGGACCATTTTATAGTGAAAAAAATATGTTTATGCAAGATAGGGTAGATATACAGCTATTTTCTCATAGTTGAGTGAGAAGAAAGGTTTGTACCAGTAGTGTTTGGACATGATAGCATGTCTACATCTTGTCCTCTGAATAACTACTGTGAAGACAACAATATGCAGTGTATAAATTGTTGTAACTGTCCTACTAACCTGCTTTGAAAATGTTTCATTGCTGTCTTATCTTTTTTCTCATTAAAATGAATTTAAAAAGGGAGAAGCAGTAGCTGCTGCAGCTGGCAAGCCTCTCTTCCATCCTGCAGTACTCACACCTGTAATCCCAACATTGAATCATGAATTAATCACAAATTCTAGAAGCTACCTCATGACTGCATGAGGCTTTTAGGGAATAACTAGACACAAACCATAACAGGATTCATGAAAATTTTTTTATACTTGAATTTTATTCAAATTCAAAAATATAATTTCACTGCAATTAAAAATGTTCCAAAATATAATAAAGAGATAGAAATTCACTCATCTTAGTAAAAAATATAAATTAGAGAAATTATACTCAATTATTAGCCTTGAATGATAAAAATTTATTCTTTAATCATTATAAAACTTAAACAATCAGTTAGAATCCTAACAGATTCTAATATTACACCAATTGGTTAAATGTGGAAGCTTACATTTGTAGAAGCATAAATATGATTAATTGCTAAATTGCATTGCTGTAATAGAACATATACAAAACTAAATTCTAGATGATTTAGAAATACCTTAGAGATTGTGTCTCTAAAAGTTTTTGTTCACCAAAACTGGAAATCTATTTGCTAAAATGTATATAAATGTTTGATACTATAAGGACATAGACTTTGCATACCAAAATATCAATTTAACTCTCCCTCTTCCTCTTTCTCCCTCCTTCACTCCCTGTTGCTTTTGCTGTTTTCTGCCTCGATGAATGCCTGCCCTCTGCCATATGCCACCATGCCTTTAAACTAGCAAACTATGGGCCAAAACCTCAACAACTATTAGCTAAATAAATCTTTCTCCCTTTAAAAAAATCAAGTTACCCAAAAACTTGAAGGGCAATGAACAAGTTGATTAAGAAAAATTAAAGAAAACTTACATTGCTTTTCCTATACTCACTAGGATAGTGTCTATTGCCCTTATATGAATTACTTATCATAATTAGACAAATGCTTTCCACTGTAATTAAGTCCATGCTTTAGCTCCAGAGAAAGCATTATTAAACAAAACTAAATAATAAATAGTAGTCTTCACAGAGCTCACATGCAAATAAGAAAAATGAATAAGTGCCAAATAAGTATATAATTTAAAAGTAAATAAGGCCAGGGATTTAGCTCAGTGGTACAAGCCTGCCTGGCAAGTGTGAGGTTGGATAAATATGCCGTGCTTCTGCACAATTCTATGAGAAGCAAGATTTGCACTAATAGTGGTTGGACAAGACATTATATTGGCTTCTAGTACTATGGACAGACACTGGGGAGATAACAAGGTAGAGGGTGTTAATTGTTGAATCTGTGATATAAATCATCTGTAGAGAAATACGATAGGTATATAGCTGCACTCTCTTCATTCACTGATTAGAGACATCTGCTATAATAATGCCTGTAAGTATAATATCATGTATGCATCTTATACGACACCGAAACATTACGAAAACATTTTGCAATGTATTGATTTGTTGAATCTGTCCTATTAATTTTCTTGAAACTATCTCATTGCTATTTGTTCTTCAATAAAAATAATAATAATAATAATAAAAAGAAAAAAGGGAAAGGAAATGAAATGAAGGAAGGAAAGAAGGAAGAAAAAGAAAAAGAAAGAAAGAAAGAAAGAAAGAAAGAAAGGGAAAGGAAATGAAAGGAAGGAAGGAAGGAAGGAAGGAGGGAAGAAAGAAAGAAAGAAAGAAAGAAAGAAAGAAAGAAAGAAAGAAAGAAAGAAAGAAAGAAAGAAAGAGAAAGTGTGAAATAAGATGAGTAAGATATGCAATGTCAGCAGTAAATGCAATAGAGAATAGCCAGAGTAGTCCTATGGGACATGGTTGCGTGTTTGAGCACACTTTTAGAAACCACACCTAGAGAAGAGCCCATAGATGAAGTGACATGTACCAAAAGTAAAAGAATAAAAAGAGAGGAAGAAAAAATGCATATATTCAGAGTGAGATTATTAATAGCAAAGGAAATATGAAGCTCAGCTAAAGGTTTATTTAGCTAATAGTTATGAGCTGGGAATATACCTAGTCTGGTGGACACAAAAGCCACCAGAGCAAAATAAGCTGTTTTAGAAGAAGGAAAAAGATCAGTGGTAAGACCGAAAGGGAAAGGTGGCAGACAGAAGTCTTTGGTATCTATTCTGAGCAGCACAGAGAACTTTAAATATAAGAGTACCAGGTATGGGGCTGGGAAGATGGCTCAGTGGAATAAGTACTTCCCTGGCAAGCTGAAGGGCCTGAATTCAATCCCTATTACAGCAAAAAAAAAAAAAAGTACCAGGTGTTCTATAGTATTTTGCTAAATTTCTCTTCTAGTATTTAAGAATAGACAGTAAGCAGACAATCTCAGAGCTGAAAGAATGGGCTTTAGGAATAATCCAGGTGTAAGATAATGGTAGCTTGATTTAAAGTGGCAGTGTAATGGGGAGATAGCTCAGTAGAATAAGTGCTTCCCTGGTAAGCACAGGGCCCTGAGTTAAATCCCCAGTATGGCAAAAAAATAAATAAATAAATAGTCATTAAAGTGGCAGTGTATATAAAAACAGTCAAATAGGTGATTGAGAATATGTATGAAAATTAAAATTAAGCTCTAAAATTGCAATTGAGGTTTGTGATAACATGAAGTCTGTTAGAAAAATGGCATAAATGTGTTTCTCTAATTTGAGTTAGTGAGAGTCCATACAGGAAAAAACCTAGACTTTAACTAGGTATTTTTGTCATTTTTGTAAGATGACGTAAAAGACTCCTGATATTTATCTGAAGGTATGCTCAGACAGAGACATATACATAGATATTTATGTCAGATTTGCTCTTAATTTCCAAACCCTGGAAGCTAACAAAAGCCCTTCAGTAAGCATTGGGTTGAAATACTGTGTTAGCAATAGGTTTTATTTATTTGTCTGTTTGTTGATTGATTTATTTGGCACAGGGTCTTGCTACACAGCTCAGACTCATAATGGCCCTCTGGTCTCAACCTCCGCAGCTCTGGGATTGCAGGAGTGTGACACCACACCCGGTTAGAGTGGCTGTCACAGCGCATCCATGGATCAGGATCAGCGTGGCATGTGGTAGCAGGGCTTGAACTCGGGATCAATCTTGGGACCCTGTGCTTGCCAGGCAGTTGCTAAGGCCCGACTTATCTCCCCAGCTCCCAAATACAGGTTTTACTGTAGCACTCATACTGCTTTAGTGAGAGATATTGATGATGGAAGAGCCATGAGATGTGGAGACCCAGAGTGTGTGTACTTTCTGCTCCAATTTTTCTGCAGCAGTTGATGATGCAGCTTATGACTTACAGAATTGGCAAAGGACATTGAAGAAAACAATGCAAATTTTCACAAAGTTTATTGATGAAAATTCAAAAAGCTATGTTGAATTTCATAAAAGTTTCAATTCATTAATATTTTTGGAATATTCAAGAGATATTTTGTTGATATTTAGTTGTGCTGCTGAATATTAAATTACTCTGTCAAAAATAGCAGATCTGTTGTCAAACTACCATGGACTTGTTTTTCATCACTTTTCTAAAGAATTTGGAAATCAAGCCATTGATATAATATCACAAAAATGATGTCATTGCATCATTTTTAAGTATGAATTTTATATCAACTTAAAAATAACCCTTTCAAGTTTCTTTTCTTTCTTTCTTTTCCTTAGAAAATTAATTTTTAATTGTGCCACTTTCAATGATACTGAATTTTACATTTCTAAAGATGTAAAAACTCAAACAAAATATTTACATAGATAACACAATGTATAAATCTCAAAACTAAGTACATCAATTTCAAAAAGTATTGGTCATTTAACAGAATCAACAATTCAGATACTATTCAAATAAATTTAACCTGTAGATTCTGAGCCATATTCTTATTAAAGTCAGATATATTCCTAAATACAAAATATTTTGAAGATTTATTAAAACTGCATATTACAAGGCAAGGTAAATTAAGACTAAAGGCCCATAAACTTTGGTCCCACCTGGTTGTCAGTTTTCAAAAACCACCACAAAATTAATCTTCCTGCAAATTTTCACAGTACAATTTCTTTGTCTTCAAAAAATACATGCACCAATTCCTAAACTAGCTAGACCAGTCTGCACATGCTCAGAAATCCACAACCATATTCCAAATCTTAATTGCAAACTATGGATAGCAATACATATTTAAATGCATGTAAGTCATGTCAACTTCAGTGCCTTTCTTTTCTTTTCTTTCTCTCTTTCTTTCTTTCTTTCTTTCTTTCTTTCTTTCTTTCTTTCTTTCTTTCTTTCTTTCTTTCTTTCTTTCTTTCTCTTTCTTTCTTTCTTTCTTTCTTTCTTTCTTTCTTTCTTTCTTTCTTTCTTTCTTTCTTTCTTTCTTTTTTTCTTTCTTGTAGTACTGGGGATTGAACTTGTGCTTGCCAGGTGGGCACTTATGCCACTTAGCTATCTTCCTAGTGCCCCCTTCAAGTTTTAATGTCCATTTATATATGTCCAGCATGTGTGTGTGTGTGTGTGTGTATATATATATATATATATATATATATATATATATATATATATATATATATAGTTTTCTAATAAAACTGTCATAAATACATTAAAATTAAAATGTTAAAAATCCTGGAAGGTCCCATAATAATGAAATCTGAGTAGTTCAGCATAGTTCTTACCAAATATATGATATCAAAATTACCACTTCTCATGTGTTTTAGTATATCTGAACATTTTGTTGGACAGATGTTTCTAAACAGAGTTTTAGAAAACACCGAATGATATATTTATAGGCTTTTAGAAAGTGTATGGCTATTAATAGAAAGGTTCTGAACTAATTTCAATTCCTGATCAAGTACTTCTTTCTCTCCATAATTTTTCTCCTGGTAATTTTTCATTCCCTCTGATATACTTTGTCATTAGAATCAAAGGAAGGCACAAGGAAATATTTGCAACACTAATCCAGTATTCATTTAAAATGTTGCTCTTTTGTTCACAGTATGTTAGTTTGTACAAATTCTACTTTTATAAAATATTGATTATAGGTTTGCACGCTGATTCCGAAAGGCCTCCCCCTTCACATTCTGTGCTGAATAGAGTGCCTCACCTCCGTCCTCGGTCTGATTGTGCCTGTAAGGTTGCATGTATCTCTAGTCTTAACAATCCAAGTCGATCCACATTCCAGAGTATTATGAATTAGTCAAAAAGCTAACCTTTGGTAAATCCCCTCTTCATAGTAGGAGACAGGAAATGTGCCCACCATCCTTTCAGTTTCTATTATTGGAAATAATAGAATGTCTCTCCAATTATAGGATGTATTAAATTATAAAACCATGTAATTTATTGCAGACATTTTAATATGTGAAATTCTAACTTATAATCAGTACAAGTTTTTTATTAACTAGTTCCAATAGACAGAGGAATAGACGTGGAGCTGAGGTTACATCTACTAGATTTGCTTGGTGAAAATGCACATTCACTTATGCAGTGCATATTAATACAGCATTTTCCAAAATGTGTCATACAAAGCAGATGTTAGTAGGTTCAAGAAATAAAGTCATAATAAAATTAGTTGAATAGACACAAATTTGGAGAAATTATAGAATTTTTAATCACAGGACTTTTCAGGACATTCCATACACTAACTTTACTGAAGAGTGTTAAAAATAACTTTCAGAATACAGTGATTCTAAACATTTCTGGTTGTAAAGTCTTTACATGTAGGTCTGTATATCTGTAAGCTTTTGCCTATTCTGACTATCACAGCACAGTTTTTTCACAAATGATCTTTGAAAAGTGTTTCTCTAACAGATTAGTGATGCTTAGGTTTTGTCTTCTCTAAGGTATATTTTAGATAATGTGCATTTTAACATTCAATAATACCATTTTGTTCTTCAGGGTGCATCACTAATTCCAAAACCCAGTTAAGGGGTTTTGCATACAGGAAAAATTGAAAATTAGTCAACTATTTTGCCAAAAGCCAATTTTTATGAATAGATTATTTTCTGATGAATCTGTATACCTTTTCACTGTTAAATGTTTTTTATAACTCTAGAGCAGCTATTATCCACTTGATGAAAGATTTTTCTCCTTATCAGTCATGTTTGTCATAGATATATGTTTATCCCTGTTAGCTCTAGTAATTCTGACCTGAGTAACTCAAAATAAATTTTGATAATTGAAACCTCACCCTCGACACTCCTCCATTTCTGCCCATATATAATGTACCTTTTTTGACCATCTTTCAGGCCCTGAAAAATTCTTACTAGTCTTCTTCATTTGCTTAAGCAGAGATGATGAGAAAAATTGTCTCCTATCCAATTATTTAATTGAAAAAAAATCTTAATTTTCTAAAAATTTAATGTGGAGCCTAAACCTAGATTTCCAAAAGAGAAGATGTGACAATAGTGTTTTGAAATGTAGAAGAGTTTAGAACACTGTCCATAGTTCAAGCTCATTGCTTTTAACTCTTTCTATGTCTTATGTTTCAGCTATGGACTTTGAAAACCTTCAAAGGTACACAACAGTATAGTATCTTCTGATATTAGCAATACAGTAGGTATTATTTTTCTCTGTTATTTTGCAAATTTGACATCTCAACCCTAGGTCATTCATTCAACCAACCCCTTGGATTCTTCTTTTAGGTTCAAAGAAAATTTTTCATCCTTAGTAGCATCTTCAGCAGCACTGTTCTTGGAGTTTTGGCTTTTCCAAATGAAATAGGTAATTGTTTATAAAATATTATGATAGCACAGAGTTCGTAGTAACTAAAACCATTCCAGTGTTTGCTGCAAGGCATGAGGAGACAGTGACACAGCTCATTTCCTCAGCCGAGCTCTCTTTGCTGCCTTGTACAACACTTATTTCAAAGCACGCCACAGCTTAGAACTGTCGTGATCCCCATTAATATAAAATCATTGACCCCTGCTCCCGCTGGTGCGACTAAATTACATTCTGCTGCTCAGCGGCAGCCGCACATGGGGCCAGCGCGTTAGTCGTCGCCAGGTGCCTTGATGCCAATGCAGCCCCTCCTACGCCCAGGGTTTGCCTTTAATGAGGATTAGGCCCCTTCAAAGATCTAGGAGGACCCACTCCCAGGATGGAAGCCTTTCTAATGGCATCTGGGCTTTTCGGCGCAGTAATTTAGTATCTCAAAGGAGACCGGAGAGAGATTCATTTCTCATCTGTAAGAAATTTTGAAAATGTGTGCTGTTTTTCCTCTTACCTGTCCACCAGCACAAACCCAAGAGAATTCTGCCCAACAAAAATATGTTTCTATGAAACTTAGAGGTTGGGAGCAATTTAAAAAAAAAATCCCCAGTCATGGCAAGTATCCTTACACTGATTTTATGTTGTGTGTTATGAGAACTAAACTCTTTCATGGTGCTCCATAGCCACACCATCTTTTTGCTGTGGGTGGTGGAATTTCCTTCCAAAAGAATCCTTCACCTGCCTTGAGTGTGGTCTTTTAAGCTTGTGTGGTCTCCCTTCACACTGGCTGCTGGCCCTCCTGGCTGGCCGGCCTGTCATGTGCTCTCAAAGGTGAATGAACCTTGCTTCTCAGGAATGTTCCCGATATGGCTACTTTCTTGTCTGCACTGTTAAGGTGCAAGGCTAGAGAGTCGGTGAAAGGTAGTAAATTATAAAGATAAGCCCCCCCCCCACAAACACGTACACATGCACGCACACCACAAGGGCTCTAGGTACACAGGTATAGGAAAGATTTCTCCTTTACGTAAACTGCATAAAAATGGTAAAGGAAATTAAAAAGCATTTACACATATGGTATTAAAACAAGTGTGATTATGTGACTATATATTACATATATACACATATATGTAATATATATATACATGCAGTTACATTATATATACTATGTATATATAACTGCACGCAGTTATTTGTGGTATGTTTAGGATGGCTCTGCATGTAGCAAACTATTAATAAAAAGCTGTGAAGTAATTTGTCACTAGCATATAATTTGGCATTTGTGTATTGTGCTTGGGAAAATGGGCTGCTCCTGTGCGGTGAGGAAAGGAATAATCTATGTGGCAAAGTACAGCTGATGGGTTTATTCCCAGAAAGCTTGAACTCTTATGATGGTTTCATTTCTTTTATTTTTGACAGTATATTTAAATCATTGTATTTTCTCCACAGCATAAATGACCAAACTTGTATGATTTCATACTCTGTTTTGGGAAGCTGAGCCTTCACTTAGTTGAAGGGTATGCTGAATGCAGTTGGCAGTGTAAAATGGGAGAGGTTCTTCGCTACCATTCCTGTCTTTGTCTGAATTTTCTACTCTTTGATTCCTATCAGGAAGAAAAAGTAAGTTTTAGGGCTGTAAGGATTATATACAGAACTTTTAGTAAATGGAGAGAGATTAAATGGGCTACACTAATTATAAAGTATAAATGGTATTGGTAAATAAATTTCATTTTCAACAAAAACTTCACAGAATGCGACAGAAATGAAGGTAAAATATGCAGTTTTTTAAAGGCTGTACTTATCTCTGTGCTGCATAAATAAATACGAGGGATGTACATAAAATAATTTTCTCATTTTGTTTCTTTAAGAACTTGTTCGAGAGTCGCAAAATTATACTTTCCTTGGAGTTTATGAAATCCAGTATCTGGATGAACAACTTGCTTCTGAAAGCTGATACCCAAACAGAGGGCTTTCTTCTCAGAACAGAGTCCTAACCCCAGTCACACGTCTGCTAATTTGGCCTTTCTCTTACTCTCCCAAGAACTTGCTGAACAGAAGTGAAACTATGCACATGCTAATAGCTCGCTCTCTGCAAACTCCCCTCTCTCCCCGAGAGTGTCTGGTGTGCAAAGCTGAGCTGGAACAAAGATACACTAATTATTCCCCATTAATTTGTCTGCTTGAATGGTCCTAAATACCAGAGTGATTAATTAGCACGAGGCAGCCAGGGCAGGATGTCACACCCTTCTCTGCGTCTAAGTGTCGGCAAGGTTGTGCTCGAGTGTTGACAACAGCATATCTTTAATTTTCTCCAAGAAGAAAAGTTTAGTCAGAGCAATTAATTTGAGCTTGGCTGCCTTGCAAGAATAAATGGAACATGTGGAAATGTGGAATGATATTAATGCTATATGGGCTTATGTTTTTCCTCCTTAGGGTACTGTAAAACTTTTTTGGCAACTGAGTTATTGAATAGTATCATTTTTGTAATTGTTTCAATGTGGCTTAATTACTTTTGTGCATTTTGCAGCAGAAAACATGGATCATACAATAGTTAGAAATTATTATTCATAATCGGCTGGGATGGACATAGATGAATTCATAGATAAGAATCACAGGCTGATAAAGAATGACATTAAAGTTGATTTCTCTTTAAACAATGAAACTTGCTGTCATGGACTGAAGAATGTATAAGTATTATCAAGAATAATTCAATGTTACTTAACACTTCAGAGAAATGGATCCAATTTTTCAAAAATATAGAATAAAAATGTTACTTATGAGATAGGTTTTGAAGAGATTTGAAAACATGAAGATTAATATTTTATAGCAATTAGTCACATATGCAAATATTCTTTATACTACTAACATAATAGGTGATGTTTAACACTTTAACACTTTCTTGTTTTGTAATTTTGTCAGAGTACTTTCTTCAAAAAATTTAACTCTATTGAAAATAATTATATGCTGTTTGGAAAAATGAGGTATATCAAAGTTAATGCTGCTTATATACTATTGCCTCTGTTTTTAAGATTGAACTACAAACATGACTCTGGAACAGAAACATAATACTATGTAATCAGGCAACAATGTATTTCATTTGTTATATTATATTCCCTTGTTACAGAAATCTCCAATTAATTCATTTTGCTTTGGGCACGCTGTTCTGTTTTGTTTTGTTTATAAACAGTAAAAAGATAAAAAAAGAAAATTAGAGAGCGCCCTGGACCCGGCAGCGTGGATGTTCCCATCATGGCTTTCACAGACTTCCCCAAGCGCTACACAAAGCCAAAAGGCTACTGAGCAGCAGGGGCGCGAGCCCCGAGGCTGGGGTGGGGTCGCGTCTCCCATCCCTCCGTGTATCTCATTGTTCCTCACTTGTCAGCGTGTTTCCCACACCGCATTTGCAGCCACTCTGTGCCTCAACCCGACTGCCTGTTCCGTGACCTCCGCGGCATTATTCTCTTTCTCAGCTGTCTACAGTTTTGTTTTGTTTTTCGTTTTTCCCAGACTGTGGACGCTGTAGGACCCTGTCACTCTGCAGTGTAGGATGGTGGAAAACATGTGTCGGATGAACAGAAAAATGGGATCTGTTTGATGTGACCTTCCCTGCCTCCTACTGGAGCTAGCGCCCTAGCTCCAGTCTTTAATCTCTGATCTCTCCACAAGTTTTCGCAGCATTCATTCGCTTTCCGTTGAAGCAGTGTGTATAGTATAAATGGCAAAATCTCAGAGCTGGAACCTGAATTTTATAATTTATTAAATTTTCAACTTAGGGAAGATTAAAAAAAAATAAAAGAGCACTTAAACTTTTGAGCCTCTGTGGCAAATTAATATTATACATATATGCTCCATTTTGATTTCCATGAAATGAAGAATACAGGCTTTCCCCTGTGTTTAATAGTTGATTACTAGAGGTAAAACAAGGACAATTGAACTTTGTTCCAACTTCACATTATATGAAATATTTGCTATCCCCTGCAGGACATAGAAACTATTGGCAGTGTAAATAAAGTAAACCTCGTTGAAGGGTTTTCTATTTTTTTCTCAGCCTAAAGAACAATTAAATCTGAAAGGCTTTTGAATGGCTTGGGATCTTTTTATACCAGAAGTAGAAATGCTTTTACTGAAATATCTCACTTTAATTTTGAGACACAGTAATGGCTTTGAAGAGAAAAGAGTAGAAACCTATAATAGCGTGAAGCGCCCTCAGTTCCTTTTACGTATATGGCCTTTCTCAGATCAAGAGATACAAGCTATTCCCTTCTTAAATGTTGCTTAGATTTGTTAATTTGCCTGCTGCTGTAGCAAAGTGATAACCTGGGATTTCCAGGATAGCAGCACTGCTAGCTTTCCAGTTTCCCTGTGCACCTCCTGGTACCACTGTTTATCATACTTCCTTTAAGAACATGTCAGAAGCTTGAGCCGGGGCCAGAGAGATGGCTCAGTGGAATAACCGCTTGCCTCGCAAGCGCAAGGGCGTGCCTGAGTTCAATCCTCAGTTCTGAGTTCAAGTCCAGGTGCTTGAGCTACACAAAAATGGGCCTTCATGTGTGGGACTTCCAGCATGTACTGATTCCCACTTTAAATGTCTGTCAAATCAGAACATCAGGTGCAGCAGACGAAGTAGCCTGCTTAGGCAAGCTTAGGGACTAGGGCTCGGTTCCCAGTTCTGCCTGCCGCTCCAGCCCTGCCTCCAGGTGTGCTGAGCCAGCGAACGAGGAGAATCGCCATGAGTCCGAGCTGCGTAGTGAGACCCTGTACCAAATGCACAAAAAAAAAAACAAAAAAAAAAAAAAAAAAAAAAAATTAGGTGACAGCAGTTACTCTTTGTGCTATCCTTAGAGAAACTTCTGTTGAAAATGACCCTGCTGAGTTGAGCAGCAAGTTTACAGAAATGTGAGGGATAATAATAGAGTGCTTTGTTAAGTCGCTACAACCCAGGATGGTTTGCCATACTGATAAGGCAGTGCCACGAAAATGATCAATATAGTAGCATAATTTGGCTTCTAGTTTCACAGTGGCAAATGATGGCAATGTTAGAGATACCTAGAGTAAATAGCTGAAGGAGGAATTGTATTTTTATTTGTTGGTAAATTAAGTTCATAAAGGTCATATTTATCACAGTGAATTTGTACCTACATATATTTTTTTCAACACCCCTTCTTTCAAACCTACTCCCCCTCCCTATTTACAAAGCTTTGTTTGCATTTTATTTTTTTCTAAATCATGTATTTCTTTTTTTCTTACTCACTTTCACCTTTTCCCCTCCCTAGCACTTTTTTTTTGAACAATGTCTTCCAATTTTATGATATCTGTTGTAACTTGCATCCTTATATATTGTTATAGGGTCTTAAGCTATGGAGGCAATGCGATATTTACACACATTTCTGGTTTATTTCACTTAAGAATACAGTGTCAAGAACCTTGTTTATCCTTCTTTATAGCTGAATAGTATTCCATTGTATAAAAATACCACAACTTTTGAATCCATGCCTTAACGAGCTTTTGAGTTGTCTCCAAGATTTAGCTACTACAAGCTTTGCTTCTATAAACTGGAGTGTGCATAGATGGCTGTTGTATGGTGTTCTTAATTCTTTTGAGCAGATACCCAGAAGAGGAATATCTGGGGAGAATGGGACCTTCAATCCTGTTTTTTTGTGAAATCTCTGTGTTGAGTTCCACAGTGGTTGCACCAGTCTAAACCCATCAACATTGGAGAAGGGTTCATTTACCATACCACCCCCCTAGTATTTTTTACTTTTAATTTTGTGTAGGGTCTTCCTACACAGCTTAGACTCCTAGCGATCCTCCTGTTTTCAGCTTCCCCCTCTGGGATTACAGGTCCTTGTCACCCTGCCCAGACTTGTTCACTGGCTCAGCACACTCAGGAGCAGGGCCAGTGTGGCATGTGGTGCCAGGGATCAAACTATGGTCCCTGCATTTGTTTAAGTGGGCACTCAGTCTGCTGGGCTATTATGCTGGATCTAGCATTGTTATTAGTTGGTTTCTTAATAATGGCCTGTCTTTCTGGAGTAAGTTGAAATCTCAGCATGCTTTTTAATTTGCATCTCTTCGAAGAGGAAGGAATTGTCTGTGTGTGCCAGCTACATTCATCCATTCATGCATTCATGCGTCAATCCATTGCTTGACTACCATACACAAAAATTCTGTTGCATATGCTGAAAATTTTTCATAAAGTGTTCTAGCTTCTCGACAGACACTGCTTTTAAAATGTACAGTGTGAGTATCATTTTAGTTTTATAGAAATAGATGAAAACTGGCATTTTCAATAATAATTTCATACTTAATTAACATGTATTAAGAACATATGTAAAGGTGCTCAGTGTGGTATTTCCACACAGGTATATACTGTGCATTGATCAATCCATACCTCCATTCATCCTCTACCATAGCACACACACACACAGAACCAACTCAAGGATCTACTACTTTATATTCATGTCCAGAGCCCATTCTTGTCACTTCTGCTTCTGAGAGAGAAGCTTACCTTTCTATATGTGACCTCTTTCGCTTAGTATCTTTCAGTCTCTCCCATTTTGCTGCAAATGACAGAATTTCACTCTCCTTTACTGCAGAATAATATTCCACTTGTTTCATTTTCAGATTTTATTGTGTATTTTATATATGCATAACAATCACCTTCTTCACAGAGTTTGTGTCTGTACATGATATAACTCAATGCTTTTTTTTCCCAATCCTCTACCTTCCCTTCAATTCTTCCTCCTTCCTCCATTTACAAAACCTTTATTTCCATTTTTTCTTTTTCCCTTTTCCGCCTATGTGCTACATTTTCTTTATCCACTCATCTATTAATAAGAACCAAGGCGGATTCTCTATCTTACCTATTGAGAACAAGGCCACAGCAGATGTGACCATTTACACATTTCTTTTCCATGCTGATTTCATTTCCTTTAGGTATATGTCCTGAGCTGGACAGCTGGATTATACAGCAGAGCTATTTCTAGTTTTTTTTGAGGGATCTCCGTACTCTTCTCCACAATGGTTGTCCACTGTGAATGGACACATTTCAAAAATAAGAAATACAAAAGGCCGGTAAAAATTGGCAGCGTTAATAATGCTGCTAATAAATCACTTCAGGAACAGAGCGGAGATATGAGGTTTTGTGCTTTGCTCATTTATCTTTAATGCTAAATTACACTAATTCTGAAGCATAAGAATTCCATGAACAGCGGTTATAGTTTTGTTAGTATTTTGTAAATACAGGATGTGGGAAATAGGGTGGTAACACTTACTAGCTGCTTGGACAGTGAAATCCATTTATCCAGCAATTCTTTAGTCAAATTGTCCTAATGGTTGTGGGATTCATCTTTTTAAGGGAAAGATCAGTGTTATCACTATCTTAGCATTCTATCATGGCATCAGTTACAAACATTACATCTTCCAGAGAAGAAGAGAATAGAAACACTCTAATTTATGACTTGACTTCTTCAGAAAATGCACATTTTTTTCTTTTCTTTGTTTTGGATTTATTTGACAGTTTCATTTATTTGTAGCACTTTTTTTGGACTTCTTTACTTTTGAAACTCAGAAAGTTGGACTAGCCTGAGAGAGCCCACAGTACCTTATAAATGAAAGTTATAGTATTTCACAGTACAGTTTTGCCTAGTTCCCTTTAATGAGCTCTTGGCTATTTAAAGCCTGGGAAAGGAAATGAAGTAAAAGATGATTTGTTTTCCCCTGTAGAAAAATAAAAAGAAAAGAAAAACAAAAGCAAAAGCAAAAGAAAACAAAAAAGAAAGGATCATTTGAGCTGATCTTATGCTGAACAAATAGATGAGCCGTATACATAGTTATTTCAAGAATGAGAAGACTTCACCAACGTGAAGAGATTCTCTTCTCTTCTCTCCAAACTTTTAACATCACTAAGATGTGAAGGAACTTAGTGGTTCACCAAATGAAAGACTTGCTTTACTGTGACAGGTGACTCTGGGTTCAGGTAGTGTATGTCCTGTGAAGCTTCACGCATGGGGAATCAGGCCCCAGTGTGATGGCAGTGTTGGGAGGTTTGTACTGTATGGGACTGGGCCTGGCGGGGTGCATCGGGTCACCTGGGGCCACGCTCCGAGAGTAACTGTGCGACTGTCCTCTCAGGCTTCCTGCAATCTCTTTTGTCCTCCTGCACGTGGGCCTGCCTTTGTGACACTGTCCACTGATAGTGTCCTCCCCATAGTCCAAGCAACGACACCGCCATATCTTAGATTCTGAAGCTCCAGAACAGTGAGTTAAAGGAACCCCTGCCTTGAATAGTTTTAATAGTAATATCCAACTATTTAAAGCAGAGGCAATCATAAAAAATATTTATTTCATTGGCCAATTAACAATCTGTGAAACAAGTCTAATTCTTCAGAATTTATAAAAATCTGTCAAGATTGTTTACTACAAACTAAACAATCAGTGGAACAACTGGCCATAGTCTGGCTTGTATTACATTTGGTTATGATTATAAATTTGCTCCTCTTTGGATCCCAGGCTGTTTACTATTCCACACTCACAAAACTTTAACTAATATATCAGTGTCTATATATTGTAGTGCCAATTTTATAATATTGTCAGGTGTATTGTGTCTCAATATGTGGACATTATTCAATGTTCTGATTCACATATTTTAATTGATGTCTTTTCCAGGCTTCTCTCTTTCTTTATACCTAACGAACAGTTGTTCTCATTCGGATTTTGGAAACATTAACTTTACTCACCATTCACTTCATAAATTTCTTTTTTTCCCTCTCTTCTTTTTGTATTTTTTAGGGAAAGGTTTACAGGGTGTTCAGGGTGTCACTACTAGATCAGTTGCATAGTTACCCACTTGTTTATAGCCTCATACAAGCTGGGATTACAGGCGAGAGTCACCACGCCCAGTCTCACTGTCCCAGCGCACCCTGGTGGTGGGGCCAGCATGGCAAGCACGGGATTGAACCCTGGATCCCTGCGCCCTTTTGCAGGTGCTTTAATCCACTGAGCTATGCTGCCTGCCCTAGCTTCATAAATTTCAAAGTGGGTGTTTTATGACTGAAACCCAATCTGTCCTATCTTTATAAACTCCTTGAGGATAAGGATTACATTTTTTAAACTTATTTTTCCCTTTTAGGGAGGACAAAGATTACAGTTTATACTTCTTTCTGTCTTTTTTTTTTTTTTTTTTTTAGATCAGCAGTATTGTTTTGGACAAAAGGATTCAGTAAATCATTATGGAATGGGAATAATACCACTAAAAGTAAGTGCTGAACAACTTGTGACCCTTATAACTCTCTTAATATTCTTTCTATAAAATCAAGGACCAGAGTTGTTTATGGGCGGCTTATGAACTAAATAGATTTTCTGTTTGCTCTCTAGCTCTGAATATTCAATTTATATTGTTAAAAGTTAAATTTCAAAGTGGGTGTTCTGTAACTGCAGTGACAAACTAGGGAGAGTAGCTGTACACCGTGACAAAAGTTCTTCGGCTTCCGAGGGCCCTTGCGTTCCCAGAAGAAGAGCCAAGTGGGAACGCTCAGTGAGGGATGTGTGAGACTGCACAACAGAACAGTCCTTACGTTTCACATCAAGCTCCGTCGAGGTCACGGGAGGTGTTTGATTAGCACAGTCAACAATAATATCGTGATTTTTATTAGAAGGAAAAGATAGTGATAGACTACTAATTATTTTTCAGCCTGAGGGGCATTTTTTCTTGAAATGACTGTTAATTTGATCATTGTCGTGCAGTTCACAGATTTACATGAACTTATTTCACCGCGACACATGGTTACGAACTAGCCTAAGATTGTTGCTTTATTAATGGTTTTCAGTAAATGTATTCAAAGTGCTAACTGTGTGAGTGTATGAATGATACTGGCGACACTCAGAAGGTTGGATCCTTGGGCAGGAGCTAGGCTGAAGCCTCTCCCGCATATTTTCTTTGTTCACTCAGTGGGATGTTAAACCTCAAGAAGTGAAATAAAATCTCAGGAAAATAAGAATGGTTTTGTGTCAGACATTACGAAGATGGCTTCTAGAGAAAGGCTTCTTTTCTTGTTCTTTTAGTCCCCTGAAATGTAGAAAAAGTCAGAGATATTTTTCCCAAAATATTTGTTTTCACATAATCAACCAAATATTTATAAGTGTTTTTGTCATTAAATGTACTAGAATAAGTGTAAGCTACAAAGAAACTAACTATTTTTGCTGGCTATATTTTTAACAATTTTTTCTGTGATTTTCCTTTTAATCACTACACAGTATATATAACTGCTAGGCAATTGAGGCTAGTGGTGAGCAGGCTGCTTTTAGTTACATCTGTTATTTTTTTTTAAAGTACCATTAATATTATTATAGATACTTCAAACTACATATTGTAATTGTTGATAAATCTATAAAATATTTTTATATATAAAATGTATTTGTGATTGTGGAAAAAGTCTTAAAATGACAACAGTTCAACACGTAGGAAGACAGAACTAGTAATTTGTTTTGCAGGGATTTCTATCTAACTTAAAATTGACTTGTTCTACATATTTTAATGTAGCTGGGGAAAGAAATACTGAACTGGAATCAGAGAAAATTATCAGTGTTATTGACATATAAGCTTAATAAAAAAAATCACATTGAACAATTTTTAAGTGAGACTACAATGTAAAAGTGATTTGTATAGTATAAATCATACCAGTATTCCAAGTTGCCATTATTAAATGAATTGTTAGTCTGTGATGTAGCACAAAAACCAGGTAATATTTTTGTATAATCCAGGACATAAAATCCAAAAGACTTACAGTGTCTACAACAATTTGTAAAATATGTAAACATGTATCAAGAAAATACCATTCAATGAAATATCTGAAAGAGAAGTTTGTAGCAACTTAATTTTGCAGTGATTTTAATATTGCTGTTTCAAAATTCTAATGCTATAAACTTTCATCTTATCAGAGATTTAAAAAAATGAATGTGTATAACACTGTGATTTATTTATTTGATATTGATCTGTTATTTCATGAAGCAGTGTAAAACTTCTTAAGTAAGTAGAAATGTGTATTTTATATACACTAAAGCAGTACAAACTGTGGAAACTTCACACATTTTATCCATACAACATAACAATCATATAAAGAATTTATAGAGGGATGCCAGTGAAATCTGAGTTCTTAACATGTTTAACCTGTGGCAAATTACATAATTTATATTTTTAAAGGCATTCTCCTTGTTAAAACTGCAACATAAAGCTCCAATGGAGACTCACTGAGGAGAGTTGGATTTGAAAAAGAAATTTACTAAAATCTGAGTTTAATCCTGCTATAAGTAAAGGTAAAACACAGCACACACCTGAATGGTATTGGCCCCAGCATAATTTAAACAACTTTGAAGACAACAATGTACAATACAAACACCATTGCTGAATTCCTGTGATCTTATTTCTTTCAAATTTTGTAAAATTTATGTTTTTATTATTTTAATTGTCTTTAAAAAAAAGTAACACTGAAAATTGGCATGCTAGGTTAATATCTATTTTTCCTTTCTTTATAGAGAGAATTATTTTTCTTACAAATGTAGTTTGTATGCATGGATTAGTGAGTAACGTTTTTTTAAAATGTATTTGGTACAATCTTGTTAAAGTTAAGGTATGTACCAATATGAATAAAGAAACATTTTCATGAGTGGACCACCCATAATTAACTAGGCCTCTTTAAAGCATGTTAACAATGCTACTTCACAATATGTAAACACTGCCATCCTAAGAATTCAAAAACAAAATTACAGATTTTGGGGCACCTGGAGACACCTTGAAAATCACTGAATCCATTCGTCACATTGTCAGCAAGACAGGAAATATTTTGCTTTTTATTGTGTTTTCTCAAAATGACTTTCAAGACTCTCATTGCTTTGCATTGCATTAATAGTCTGTGCTCCAAACAGCAATGATCTCTTGAGTTCTGTCAGTAATCTCAGTTTCCTTGGAAGGTAGACCCCTCCCCTGATGGGCAGAGCAGCACACCTGCACTGCACCTGGGTCACATCTGGCCGGTGATAATTCTGATGTGACTTACAGTGATATCCAGAAGGAATTCTAACTGGGCACTTCTTGAAATCACTTCAGTTACTTCTGAAATACAGCGCAATACTAATTGCAATTTAGAGGATGAAGTTTTATGGGACATCTAAAGATTTCCATGAAGATACAGAAAAGTCTGGTGTATACACCGATCTTGGGGAAGAAGGTGTCATTATACCTCTTTGGTTATCTTAATGAAAAAGAGACTTTATCCCATTGCTAATGCCAACAGGTACCTTGCTATTTAGGATCAGCTGTCACCAAGAAGCCTGACTTTTACAATAACACACGAAAAAAAGAAAATTGGCCAAGTTTTCAAATAGCCCAATACATAAAGAAAAAAATCAAAATCAGAACTAAAGTATTAAGCTAAGATGAAAAACAATACCTTAAGTTTCATATTTCTTCTAGCTTGTTCCTCATTCTTAATTTTCATTTAGTTTTGTGCAGTATTATAATTTAGAAACAAGTATGAATATATTGCAGAATTTGAATTTCATCGACAGAAGGAAGTGAAGTCTATCATAAGAATTAGACAAATTAATATTAATTTAAAAGTCCTTTATTATTTATATAGGATTTTTTTTTTTTTTGGTGGAACTGGAGATTGAACTCAGGCCCTGGCGCTTGCCAGGGAAGCACTTATTCCACTGAGACCATCATTTTACCTCTATTCATGAAAGAAATCTTTAAATACTACCAGTCATTTTTTAATTTTCTTAAAGTGTTCTTTCCCATTTGAGATCTGCCCAAAATAAAAGATATTTTCTTGACATCAAGTCAAATCAATTTTTCTAAATAATTACCTTGAATAACCGAACAGTAACATGAAATAGTTGATAATAAGGGTAACAACACACGACAAGTTGAAGCTTTTTCTTTTTCTAGGGCCCGTGCTCAACCACTTGTTTGTGTCACCACATTATACCACACAGACAATAAAGGAGCAGAAGGATGTATTTTTTTTATCCAGAAACTCGACTGGATTTAGTGCACCAGGGACAAGTATTTTTACTGGTGTAGATTTTTTTGAAATGCATGCAAACTTTGGCAATGAACCCTGAGAAAGTTTCTACTGAAGATACAAACTCAACTCTTTTTTTCTCTCTCCTTTTCAAATTTTGTTTTCCAGTTTGGCGTGTTTATACCTACCTGGCAATCTGAACAACTAATTTGAAGACAACAATACACAATACTGCAACCACTGTGAAACTGCTATCATTTTGTTTAGTGAAATTCTGTACTGTTTCTAATTTAGTTTTACCATTTTTTAATATTCTCTTTAAAAAATAAAGAAAAAATTAAAACTGAAAACAAACAAACAAAATAGAATTGTAGACCAAAAAGAACAAGGTTGAAGGTGCTGCACCAGCCAGAGCCCTATGCATGAGGGTGTTCAGAATGGAAGCACAGTTCACAAAGAACTAAAATCTACCTCATCTTCAGAATGTTGCTATTTCTACATTTAAATGTACATTTAAAAGTTATGCTATTTGAATATTTCAAGTATTTCAGTGGAGCGCTTCTTTCTTTCTTTTTTCTGCATCACCTGAAGTCACATTCCTGAGAGTCTGAAATAGTGGGTGTCTGGAAGTTGCCCCTACCTGTGGATAGCAACAGCTGCGGAAGGCACTCCCGCTGGGATACATCATAGGAGCAAGGTGAGTACAAGTGACATTCCCAGAGGGATTAAATGTTTCTTTAAATAGTAAAATAGTTCTGAAAAATAAATAGCATTGTTCTACCATTATATACAACCTCTAACTTTTGGGGAAGTTCCAACTGTGTAGTAGTGTTGTGATACTAACTGTAAAATTGAGTTCAACTCTAGGTGTCATTCACACCTTTCTCAGTGAACTGACAAAATTTTTTAAATTGTGAAAGATTCAAGATTATTCTTTGCTGGAAATATAACATCCTCAGAATATTCACTAAAATGCCAAAAACACTCCAATTGCTGAAACAATGAAAAATGCCTCTATAGATTTATATTATGAATTTTGGTATGATAATAAAAATTTCTAGAATTTATGACCAGGCATTGTGGTCTATTTCAAAGGATTGACTGAAGACTCTTCACATTTATAGAAATTTTCTTCTCTATATGTATTAAGGTTGCTTCATTCAGTAAAGTTACTTAACTTTCAACCAAAATTATTCAAACAGTTAATGGCTTGGGTAAAGTGAAAGTTTAGAAAAATGCTTCGGCTAAATTATTGGCTAAATATTGTATATATTTTTAATTTTTCTTTGCAGGTCACTTTCTATGTATTTATAGTACATGTAGCTTACATTCCTTGTGACGAGCAGATGGATGTACCTATTACGTGTCAATTCATTTCCTCTTCCCCCATCCATCAGCCCTTGATTCCCTTCCCCTTTGAAAAGTATATCTGTCTCCCTGCTCCATATTATCTTTCATTTTGTTCTTTTTTTTATACCTTCAGTTTCTCGTATAAAAGAAGTCATGTGACATTTAAGCTACTGAGTCTGAGTTAGTTCACTTAGTATGGTTTCCAATGCATTTGTTTTTCTACAAGTGATTAAATGTTATCTTGCTTTATAAAAGAGTAGTACTCCATTGTGTGTAAATCCCCATTTTCTGTATCCACTTATCTGTTGCTGAACATATAGGCTGCCACCAAGAGTTAGCTCTTGTGAATTGTGCTGCTATATGTATGGGCAGACATGTATCACTGTAGTATGATGTTTCTAACTCTTTGTGGATGATATCTAGAAGGAAAATATCTGGGTCAAGTGAAATTTCTAGTTTTACTTTTTAAGGAACCTTTATACAGCTTTTCATAGTGGTTGTACTACTTTAAATTCCTACCAACAATGAAGAAGGGTTTTCTTTCCTTGCAGCCTCAGTAGCATTTGTTGTTATTTGACCTCTCCATAATGGCCCTTCTTTCTGGAATGTACTGGAATCTCGGTGCTGTTCTCCTTTGCATTTCTCTGATGGCCATCCATGTTGGCCATTTTTTGAGGTCCTGATTGGCCTTTTTTACCTTCCTGTGAAGTGTCTATGTGTTTCATCTGCCCATTTTTTCACTGGGTCTTTTAGTTTGTGCAGGTCTAATTTTTTAAAATTCTTAATATATTCTACATTATGGTCCTCTGAGGAGTAGTTGGCAAAAATTTTCCCATTCTGTGGGTATTTGAGTTTTAAACGAGCTTAATCCTCTCTATTCCTGTACATATCCATTTGCTACTCATTATGTTTTCCCTGAAAAAAGAATGGTTTGTTACAAATAAATGGGCACTAGAGCAAAGACAATTTTGGTCACATTTTACATGCACCAAGTGTTCTATTTTCAACTCTCTATGCAAGGATGTCATAGGATTCTTAAGAATCTAGATGTTCTAAGGTACATGTATTCTTCCTTTTTTTGTCTTGTTAGTTCTTTCTAAAGGCTTGACATCACAGCCTGGATGAGAAGTCCTTGTGCCTAACTATCAGGGTCTTTTACTCCTGGAAGCCTCTTCAGTCAGAATTTTGAATGAGGAAAATTTTATATTTGGAGGGATGTGTTGGGTAAGGATTCCTGTGGTGTTCTTTGGGACACCCCTATTCACCAAAAGTTTCTCTGTGCTCATTTCATACAGTTTGTTCAGTCAACCTATATTTGTTGAGAAGATAAATATAACTAATACAAAATTGAGTTTTCAAGTTTTTAGTTATATTACAATAAAATTATAATTTTAAAGTGGATTTCATATTTTATAACTATTATGATCTTTTTTCAACTGCTTTTATAACACTTGATTATGTTAAAGATATAATTATCTAAATCTATTTTGCCTGATGTTGTCAATAATGTATATAAATCAAATTCTGTCGACCTTATATGGAATAGTAACTTCTGCTGAAAGGTCACAGATGTAAATTCTTGGGAAGAATACTTTCTAAATCTTAAAGCTTCTTCAGCTCGTAGTATGTCTGATCCTAATAGACATGTACTTTAGTTTTTAATAAAAGTAAAATGAAATATTTTATAACTGAATCTTTTCTGTAGACTAGCTTTACATCTTTGAAGCTAGTTGAGCGAAACATATAGACACACAGAGTTCCAGGCACTAATTTCAGTTTCTTTAATTGCAGAAAGACATGGCATTTATTACATTTCATGTACTAGATGCTATTTCAACAGCAGTTGTATATTATTTCAGATTGATTTCTATCCTGTGATGAGAGAATTTCACAGTCCACATTCTATGGATGAGGAAACCAGAACAGCCATAAGTAATGTTAGAGGGAGAATGAAACCACAACCAAAGAGAATAAAGCTTCCCCCATGAAAATCACAGTATGCCACATCAGAATGTCTTTTCTGGAAGTTTAGAGCACAGCAGTCAACAGAGTGACTGTCTCTGGGATTCGGGTTCAGAGCAGAGTGTTCACTTATGGCCATGGGCAGTTGCTGAAAGGTGAGTGTGGGACCCAGTACTGTGAAAGAAAATAGGAATTTTATGATCAATCTATAAGCTACATCTAAATGACAAGTCAAGACTGCAGAAATGGATTAAAATGAATGATGAAAATGCAGAGATTAATAACCACGTGGCAATTGAATAACTTTGGGGAACAGTCATAGCTATAAATTCTTTGTGTAAAATTATCTAAAATTCTACAAATTTTATTATCATCAAATAATAAGCAAGAAAACTGATGTACAAAGAAATTAAAGGGACCGGCTCTAGGCCCAAGCCCACTGGGGCAGACTAAAATTCCCTTATCCGGACTTATGACATCACATCTACTGTTCTTCTTGTCCATTGTCTTCACCTTCACTTTATCTCTGTTGCCAAAGCACCAAGAGGGTCAGGCTGAGGGGAGCTGAGGTGGGTAAAGAGGAGGGAGGGATGGCATGAAGCTTTCTGTGTAAGAGTCCTGGGACACAGATAGGGGGCAAAGCTAAAGAAAACCAGTTGTTGTTGATGTTGTTTTGGACCTAAAGCAATGTGGCCCATGGGTGAGTTAAACATTCAAAGTTCTTCTAACAGGTAGAACTTGATATAAACCTATCCCAAATAGTCCCCTTTGGGCCATACCTTATTAGTAAAAAGGAAGAATTCACATCCTGCCATTTTTATGGCGACCACACACGTCACTCCAGTCGGAAATACAAACAAGATACAGAGACAATGGCATTATGGGGTGACAAATAGAACATGACCTCCTGTATGGCATTAATCCCCATATCAGTGGCGATTTTAGTTCTTTCCTTAAATTTTCCACTCCCAGGAAAAAAAAGTAAATCCTGACTTGCAGTACTGATAGACACAGGTGGGTACAAATAATCATTTGGGAAAACAACTGATTTTGAGCAAGTTGGCAACTGGCTAAATAAAAGCTTTCAAGCCTAGGGCTGGTCTGATAGCTTAGCAGACTAAAGCGCCTGCTTAGGAAGAGAGCAGCGGCCAGGGTGTTCCTGCCTGGCATGTTGGTCCTGCCCCAGGGGTGCACTGAGGCAGCGATTGAGACTAGGTGTGGTGGCATGCCCCTGTAATCTCAGCACTTGGGAGGCTGAGGCAGTTGGATCATTGAGTCTGGTCTACATAGTGAGACTCTGCAGACTCTGGCCTAAATACAGAAAAATAAAAAATAAATAAAACTTTAATAACTTTGTGTTTTGACTGTTTCTCTTTTAAAAGTTGGCTAAAACATTTTGAGGCACCTAGTTTTTATTAGACTTCCTTAAACATAGTTCACATAATAAAGTAAATGTGCAACCATTTTTGTAATCCTTTCAGCTATAAATTTTTTTGATCTTAACTCTATAGGACATATTCAAAGAGGAAATACTAAATGAAGAAATGGAGAAAATCATAAAATTTGTAAGTACTATGTTCATTAAAAAAGAAACCCTTAAATCTGTTTTCTCAACTTACTTCACACAAATTAAATTGGAGTATTTATTTCTCATCAGATATTAGGCAATTGCGGAGGATCATATCAAATTCAGTCATTTCACCATACTTATATTCAATAAATATTGAGTGTAATGTGTCAGACACTCATTTTATCACTGAAAATAAGGAATGATCAAAAAAGACTCAGACCCTGCAACATGGAGTTCACATTCAAAGGAACTATTAATGTATTATAAATTATATGTAATATTAAGAATAATTAATTTATATAATGCATACATATAAGCAATTGCGATTTTAATTTCTTTCAAAGATTATCCTTTTATTTTCATGCTATTTAGGAAACTTAATCTTGTTTAATATCTATGATCATTTCTTAAATTGTGATTGTCAGAGTAGAGGCCGTATTACGAAAAATAATTTTTAAAACATCCTGTACCATTATTTGGATGTAGGGAATATTGAAATAGCTGACATATACTTACCTGGCAGGGGAGATACCATGATCATGAAATAGCTGACAAAACTGTATCCTTTTTTACAGCTGAATAGTATTCCATTGCATAAAAATAGCACATCTTTTTTATCCATCCTTTGGTTGATGATTATTTGGGTTGTTTCTAGGATGTAGCCATTTTGAGTGCTGCTATAAACATTGATATGTGTATGTCACTTTGGTATCATGTTGTTTTTTTTTTTTTTTCTGAAAAGATACCCAAAGGGGAATAGCTGGGTCAAATGGGAAGTCTAAACCTAGCTATTTGAGGATAGGCTTGGGACTTTCACAGGTAAATGGATGCAACTTAAGATGATTATTAGTGAAATAAATCCGAATCACATGTGTAAACGTTGCATTGTCTCCCTGGCGTGAGAAACAAAGGAATAAGTGAAAGGACTAAAATGTACAGTAGATATTGTGAAATGAGAAGAAATTATGGAAAAGAAAAAAGCTAGGGTCCAGGGAGGGGAGTACAAGGAGGGGAAAATAAAAAAAAATGTAAATTAGTTGTATTATTTCTATCACTTAGTTCATAGAAAAGGAAGGTTTGCATTTACAGTAGACTGGAGGATTTTCATGCCAATATCTTGTACATTAGAGATAATAATATACCGCATATTGTTATTATTCTCCTATCATCTTGTAATGAAATTTGTTTTACCTTTTTTCATGACAATAAAGTAGCTGACACATATGTTGTCTTTTGAAAGAAAACTGAAGCACAAAACAGACCACCAACAAAAGTAAAACAAAAATTACTTAACAAAATTTCATTAAAAATTTTAGACCTTAAGATATGTTCATTTAAACAAGCTAGGGTGGTTAAGATTTTTGAGAACTTTCATTCAGCTTTTAGAAGTGGCAAATGGTTCACTTGGTGCATTTAGTGCAATGTTTTGCATAGGAATCATTACAAAACTCATTGCTTTTGTTAGGAATAAGAAAGAAAGGTAAAGCGATAATAACTGAAGCTTCTACCATTTGGGGCTCCCTTGCTTCCCCAAGTGGTTACAGAGAACTGCTCAGCTTTTGGACGATCTTACATTCTTTGAAAAAGAAAGTTCAGTGAGTATTTCTGACTGTACTAAATAGTACTAATTCAGAAATAAGACCCATTCAGCCGCTGGTTGTTTTGCGCTCACAAGCTATGCACTGTACAGAGCATGGGCGGGGCCCCCAGAGAGTTAGCATTTGCTGCTTGGACTAGAACTTCCGGTTTTCAACTTCCCTTTTGAAATCAGGGATCTTCGGCTCAGTCTGGATGAGCACTTGTTCTGCGCCTTAATTGCCCTAATGACACTTGCCATTTGCTCCTGACTCTTGCCTTCCCTTTTCCAAAAGACAATCCCTTTTCCCAAGGAGGCTCTGTTGTTCTGAGGAAATGGGAGGCGAGGTCACTCAGGATGCTGAGGGCGCCAGCAGTCTGGGGGAGCACGTGGTGTCCTGCAGGTTTGTGGGGCGGGTGCAGGAGCACACAGATTGTTGTGGATCTGATCCTGGATGGCTTCCTGGGCTCTTTGGGATGCCTGAGGTGAAAATTACAGCAATTTGAAGAGTCTGACACACTTTCCAGCCGATAGCACTAAAAACATGACTTGCAGCCTCAGCTCCTGTCCTGATTGGCTTCTCTGAATGAAGACAGCAGAACTGCTCTGTATGAACTAGAGTATCACCTATTATGTGAATTTTATGAATTAAACTAATTTATCTTTTAAAAATCCATTTATTGTTTTCCTCTCCTAGAAACAACTTATACAATAGAGCAGCTCTACTATATTTATCAAGGTTATTACAGCCCCAGGTTTTTAATTACTGGTTTGAGCCACACAGCCCTTCTAGGTAAAATGTGGAATGCATGTGGAAGACAAAGAAACACAAGCAAAAAATAATTGATTATGCAATATACAAATGAGATTATTAGTGATGCATTCGCATTTACAGCAACGTTTAACTCAACAATGGTTACTTTGGAGCTCATGTCATTTTTATTTTTCATGGAAGGGTGTGTTCTTTACATTATCCACCAGTAAAAAAAAAAAAATACAATCTGAAATGCCTCTTATTTTTAAGAAAATTAAAGTGGTGAAGAGTGCAAATCTGAATGTGTATGTAATTGGATGTTTTTAATGTAAAAAGCAAAAACTTTATTCTGCATCAAAATTTTAAGGACATTTCCAATTAATGTGAAGTTATTTTTTTCAAAGAAATCATTTACTTGAACTTACTCATTTATTCATTTCACAAAAGTTTAGAATTTACCATTAATGATTTGAAATTGTTATCTAGACCTATAACTATTTTAAAGGTAAAATAAATTATGTTTTTCTTTCTTTGTGAGAATTTTAGAAACCATACAGAATTCAAAGTAAGTAAAAAGCACTTATTATGAGTGAAATCTCAGAAGGTATTAAGTTATTTCTGTGGGCAGATTTTGGTAGTGGCTAAATGTTAGGCCTTTAGCTAAATGTGAATTACATTGAAACTTTCAACATTAGAATCTACTTGTGAGAGTGAACATCTATGAAAATTTGGAGCTAATTTTTTCTCCTCTCCTTTCTTAGGATTCTTCAACAACTTAGTCAGTTAAAAAATAAGCATTTTGTAGATGAATTTTAGCACAGTAATTAAAGGATATATGTTTAAATCAGCGAAAAATACTTTACGCACCATTAATTATTATAAAATTATAAGAAGTTATTACAGCCCATTAAAGAAGTCAGCTGAACTAACTCACCAGTGAGAAATAATTTAGGTTTCAAAATTTTGTTATTTCTTGTGTGCATGATCTATTAAATAAGTTTAATAAAGAATATCTTTATTTATAATGAATAAGTACCTTTTATACTTTACTAGGAGTGTATTTCATTCCTTAATCCTAATTCTATACTGTACTTTCTTCCAAATTTTGCCATCTATTCATCCTTCCTTTCTATATTGCTAGATACTACTAGAAATCTTAAACAGCTCTCAGAAATCAGATCACAAATTGTAGACTGCAATCTAAACCTAATTATTTCCATACTGGCAAATAGGAGTGGCCAGGAAAATCGTTTATGATTAAAACTACCACTTATGATTATATTTTTGGGTCTTGATATGGTTGGAAACCTCAACTCATAAAATATGAGCACAGAGAAGAAAACGCAACTTTGCAATTATTTACATAGAAGTTACTACTTAAAATGAGCACCAGTACCTGTGACATTTGGGCTGTCTAGACAAACGTTGTTTACCCAAACTAAATCCATTAAAGGTATGTCTCACACTGTTAGCGAAGTCCTTCTAAAAATATTCTCATTGAGTTCAGCTTGCCTTGCTACCTAACTCTATGGCATAAATTATGGTTCAGAGAAGGTCTCTTAACTCTTTCAGATCATTTATGGCAGTATTCAAGAAAAGCAATCTAGGGGTTCATTAACTAAATCCAAACCACAAATATGTGTATGTCAAAGTTTACCACTACACATTTTCATCTATATTTTAAGACTGTAAAATTCAACATTTGAAAATGTAGCCACAGAAAGTAGGTATTTACTAAAGGAAAACAGATAAGATTGTGTGAGAGATAGACTGTACCTGTATCAGAGAGAAGGAACCTCTGTGTGTGTGTGTGTGTGTTTACTATATGTAAGGTTTTGTTTTCATGCTTGTTTTATAGACAAATAATTACCATAAAAATAAAAATAGCAAGTAAAACTATAAAAAAAATATTTGACATCTAAAATAATTAATATATCATCTATACCTAGATTTATTTTATGAATTTTAAAAATTAGATTTTAAATTTGTGATTTTGTTTTTTAATTCTGTGTATTTTCTGTTTCATTTTTTCATTTCACAGGCTGATTTCTTAAACTCCTACTGAAAAGTTACTGTACTTTATATCTTAGCTTATTTTTTGTTTCACAAAACAGATGAAATGAGATGGAATTTGACAATCTTCAACCTATGTCAAGAAAAGGCTGCTAATTTGTCCATGAATTTAGGACTGGATTCAAAGGTATGAACACTCGAATTCACTCTACCTCGCAAGAATGTGAGGGACATAGAAAAGACAGGATCTGAGAATCCACATGGCCTGATGGCTTTCTTAGGATTGCTCAGATTTGCTTGCTTCTTCAATCATTATATTTATTTAAAATATTTAAAAACTGCAGTTTTCTCTTCCCTCCCTCAAAACTCCTGGTAATTTCTTCAAATCAACACAGAAGCCAGAGTAACTAGTTCCTGTCTATCCACACTAAACCCAAAACAACTTCTTGAAAAATATTTGGGTAAAGTGATTGTAATTATTATTGGTTTGGTTTTTGTTAACCTTTATTTTTTGTTTGAAGAAGATTAAGTCAATCCACCTGGAGTTTAATACTGTATGTTACTATAGTAACTTTATAGCCTGTTTGGCTGTGACAAAGGGCCTTCATCTCGTCCATTTCATGCTCCTGTGTCGACCCACTCCCTCCCTGTGTTTTATTATATCTGTCTTTAAGGGGGTCTGCGGGAGCCCCAGCTGCTGCGCTTTTGTAACAGAAAGCAGCTTTCACTGTGTGAAATGCGGGGCTCTAGGAGTTCGTACAGGCTGATGGAATTATTTGATTTCAAAGCAAAGACAAACAACATTAAAATGTTGAACGCTAATATTCATGTTTTCTTATATACTAATTTTCTAAAAATAGTACATAATCCGCTTTGCTGGAAAAATGTGTGTAATTGCTATTTAATAGAATTATGAATGGGAAGGTAGACAACACAATGGTGTAATATAACTAGAAAAACAAACACGAAATATATCCAGATCAGGAAATTCGTAAGTTGCTACAAACTTTCAAGAGGGAGATTTGTCAAATATTGTGAGTGCTTTTCTTGTAAATATTATCTGAGTGTCTTGTTAATCTACTCATGATACATGTCTGCTGGCTGGTATTATTCAATTTACCAAAACTTTGCCTGTTTTGATGTTTAGATTTGACACTTAAACCAGTGTTGGTCTTGATTTCTTGTGAAGAAAAAAAAATGGGTTCAGTTACTGTCACAGACCAGTCTATGTGTAAGTGTAGAACTTAATGTAGCTTTAATATACTTAGAAACTTGGTAAATGTAATACATTGAGAAAATACTTTTTGCTAGTTTTTCTACTTTTCAGTTTATCTCATTTATTGAACCAAAGCACCTGCCCAAATTAAAACTTCAAAATATTCTTTTCTCAGTGTCATACTGTATGAGTATTTATCTCTGTGTCAGAATGAGTAACTCGGATGACAAGCTTTTTCAGACTATCAATGCAGTGATTTTCCAGTTGTGTTAATTGTTGTGTTGAAAAAGTGGTGAATGCTCTGAATCTTGTTAACTTGCTAAGCATCTGGTCAGCAGGGTAGTGAGTTCCAGCAAGGCTCCTGACACCTTTGCCAAGGGTTATTGATACCTCACACACCCCAGCTGAGGCAGATTGTTTTAGTTAGGCTTCATATCCATAGCCTACACTGTAGTTAGAGGGGGAAAAAAGCAAAAATGTGATTGACAGCCCACACCTCCTGGGCCTTCTACGACCAGACACAACATCTGCTATGCCCCGTGGAGCAGTGAACCAGTGCACACCGAGAGAATTGTTTCTGGCATTGTCAGGGTGGATTTTCTTTAACCCTTTGTAGTTACTCTCTAGAGAAAAGTGTGAGATAGCTTTTCTTAAAGAGTGAGAGTCTGGATAAATATAAATTTAGAGGAAGATTAGAACGCCTTCCTTTAAGAAAACTGACTTAATACACACTTACAAAAATGAAAAAGGAAAAGTCAGACGCTTAGACATAATCTTATCGTTATGCTCGAAATGAAGGTTTGTCATTTTTTTGTGCCATCATTATATCAAAATCAGGAAAACCGAATTTGTGCAGAGTAGTGCGTTACTGACAAATGATTTGGGTTTTCATTCATACAAAGTCCTGAAACATACACTGTCCACTGCAAAAATTTTTTGCAAAAATTCAAGAACAATAAGTAGATCTGTCAAGTGGACAGAAAAGCTACCATGTGTGTTTGCCAATGTTCTCACAATGCAGAAGCGTAGCAAATGTAGGATTCTGGCTTCGGAAATTATAATATTGAAACAAGAGAATCTATATATCATTTTAGGAAACTTAGTTTTTGTTACTGATAATCCACCCACCCTGCTGATAGAACACAAAATCTTATTTTTGATAATAAATATGGCTCATTAAAAATGCATCAAGAAGCTTTTGTAGACTCCCAGCAACATGCAAGAACATTTAAAATCTTCAAAAGCAATTTTCAAGTAAAACATGTTTTGATATTTGAGAACTGTTTATTTTTTTATGTCTGCATATTTTATAAGCATATTAGTAAGAAAAGATAAAGAATGGAGAAAATTACAGATATACAATAATATAATTTCTTTACATATATGCTCTCTGCTTTTGAATGAATAAAAATTAATACATGAAATTCTAGATTGAATGGTACAATACGATATCCTTAAGTAATTTAGTACAGTTTTTTACTTGGGCCAGTATTTGTCAGAATAACTTTCTATCATAATGTCATACATCAGTGCTAATTCTTAATAGCCATGATATATCTGTTTATAAGCTTTAAGGACAAGCTGTGGTGCAGAAGAGCTAGTAGCATTTCATTATGTCTTTATTACAGTCATGTGATTAGCAAAATTATTATTGTTTACATTACTCTCATTCCTTGTCAGTACAATCGTACCCTCACATAATTCACCCAACATGGTGAGAATGAGGAAATCATTACTTGAGTAATATAGTATGAGCATACTGTTATCACCCCATGTTATATTAATGAGTGAACATATGTAGGTCTGTACTTTAAGATCCACTTATTTTCAGCAAATTTTTTGCATGCCCACAATTTTAGTCAAAGATGCATTATCTTCTAGCAATCAAAAATTTAAAAAGACTTATATTCAAACAATTTCATAAACTTATTCCCTTCTTTCATCTACTTAAACTTTCCTATGTGCGATATTGATAAATGTATAGTATTGTTAGCTCTGTTTTATTGATCTCTTTATCAACTATTGATCCACTTGTTCCTATTATATTTTTATGTGATAATTAGATATACAGTTGGGAAATAGCCTAGTTTTTTTTTTCCTTTTCCACAAAATATTTTTTGCTTTTTATTTACAGTCTTCCATAGAAATAAAAATAAAGAAATATAATTGTTTAATTTCTTTTATTTGATCCAGTCAAGCAGTCCCTGTCCTACAATAGGAAAATGTGACTCATAGACTCTCATATCCAACCACAAATATGTCTCTTCCACTTCATGTGTTTGTTTGCCATGTGTTCTCTGTTTTCATCACTTTCTACTGAGTTTAATAGAGTTTATTTAACCCATATTTTGATATATCTTCATTTTATTTCTATTCTCTCCATTTCCTGTGTTGAATATTTACCACGTATTTCAAAGCTATTTTTCTCTGAAGTTCAATAGTTTGTCAGTGCCTTCCTTTTTCTTCTGCTATTCCTACTCTTCCTTATCCCCAAGTATCCTACCTTTGTAGCTCTGGAACTATAATTCAGGATCATTTTTGAAAACATTATTAACTTCCTTTTTCAATTATTTTCTCTTTCCATATCCTTTTTGTCTCCTTCTCTAGTCCCTTTCCACTTCCTTCTCTTTGTATGACATATTAACGATTTGCATGTGTGTGTGTGATAGAAATTGAACTCAAGACCTCATGTTTGACAGGCAGGCACTTGTAACGCTAAGCTACATCTCCAGCCACAGCGTATTATGTTTTAACAATCATCTTATACTACCTTTGCTCATCTTTTCATCTCTTACTTGCTCCTTTCTAAATTCATTTTTCTTATTTTATAGAAATAACTTTCAATGCGTTTTTAAACTTTTTCATAGTCTCTCACTGAACTCACTTTATTCTTCAAAATAAATATCTTTAAACAATTCCTACATTGTTATACTCTGCTTTAGAAACAGATAGGTAACAGGATTTTTTTTTTTGCAGTCCTTGAAAATGTTTCATATATTAATGTATTTTTATTCAATTTTCATGTAATTATGTTTATCGTTTGATTGCATGAGACAAGGCCTCACTATGTATCCCAAGACTTATTCAGTAAGTCTTGAATGTATTATGTAGCCCTGGATGGCTTCAAGCGTGAGTTCCTCCAGCATCTACAGAGCACTGTGATTACAGGAATGCATCGCCAAGCCAGGTATAATTCTTTGACTTGACAATTCAACTCACTACTTTTCTATGAGTGTGTAATCATTAGTCTATTTATCAATAATTGTAACATTCGCATCAGAAATGCTTAACTTTTATTTGTATGCGAAGTTATTCCTGATTCTTCTATTACTGTATTACTTTTTCTTTATAAATTCTTTTGTGCTGTTTCTGTTTTCCTTTTTTACAGGTCAGTAGCCTTCTGGAGTTTTCCTTTAGTGTTTTTATCTAAATCTGTGACCTTTCCATTGTACCTGGAATATATATTGTATATATTCCATATATATATTATACAATATAACATATATTCCATGTAATGCTAGTATATGAGACTACTGTAAGCAGTTACTGCAAACAGTGCCTTAAGACCACAGACATACACTGCTTATTCTGTAGCTCAGTTCTGATGTGGGTCAAAGTGTTGGCCGACTGGCTTGCTTTGAAATCACAGAATTTAGGAGAAAATTGCTCTTCTAACCTTATCCAGTTTGGCTCTCTGTCTTCATCTTCAGTAATACTGGCTGAGTTCTCTGGCTGCCAACTCTACTTTTCTTTTTTTTTTCCTTTTATTTTAAAAAAAAAGTATACATACACATCCACCTTGTGGAATTAATGCAGTCTCTCTGTCTTCTCTCTCTTCCTCAGACTTAACCCAAGGCATATCTCACTGGGTTATAGTCGGCCTGCCCTTTTGATTTTATTTTGATTTTCTTTTCTTTTTGACATAGTCAGACTCAATCACAAAATTTCCCAGGTGGATTTTCAACTTGTCTCTTGTCTCAGTTTTCCATTGTGCTGAGATTGTAGAAACGTATTCCACCCTGGCTTATTCTCCCATTGCTAAGAATTATTGTGATAACAATGGTCATTCGCACAATCCAGGGAAATTATCTCATTGTAAAGTCAGCTGATTGTTAACTCTACCATTGCCATATATGCCAGCATACCCAAGGGTTCTGAGGATATGGGTATATTTGGAGGTTAAGGGTACCATTGCTCACACAGATGGGTTGAAGAGCTTACTCTCAAGCAGGAGAGCAGCTTCAGCGAATGGTATTGAAAATGGCTAATCTTGTGAGTTTTTATGTGTTCTTTCTTCTTATGTCATTCTCTCAATACTAGCTCAATATGAAGCTTCTATTTTTGTTGCTTTTAAATGCAAATCTGTATTTATTCATTGTATTTTTTCATGTTCTGAATTTGAAGTGGAGGTAGCAACTTAAACATATACTTAAATATAATAGAAGAATGAAAGGCAGAACATATCTATAAACAAGAGATCAGAAGAAAATGGAAAATAATTTACATAAAAAACATTGGATAAATGACACAATAAGGAACAACAGGAAACAAAATGATTAAAAAAGAACACAGTCTTGGAAGCTTATTGTTTTTGGCAATATAAGCCAAAAGATAAACTGTAGATAATTTTTTCAAAATGAGTCAAAAATAAAATTTCTTTTATGAAGTAATGAGAGAGCCATCTAAAACAATTTATTAAATCTAGGTTAAAATAAGAGAATTTAAACTGCTGAACAAATACAGTAAGAAAAGCAACAATCATGAAATTAATATTAGATAAAAATTGAGTGAAAAATGGAAAAAATAAAAACTTTCTAAAAAATGAGTAATTGTGCGGGATGGAGAAATAGCTCAGTAGAATAAGTACTTGTCTGGCAAGCACAAGGGCCTGAGTTCAATCCCCAAATCTGAAAATAAAACAAAGTAATTTTTTTGTTCTACATTGTAATGTGAAATTTTATTTGGTCTAATTAAATTTGTTGATCTAACTTTTATTTAGGAATATACATTACCTCTATGTATATTAAAATGATCTTTTACTACATAAAACTCTTAATCAAAGATTAAATAATAGACAAAATTCTTATTAATTTTATTGAGAAAGAAATAGCACTGAGACAATTTCAAAACAAGTTCATAGGACAGATACAATAATTAATCCATTACATATTGTTGTCTTCATAGTAGTGATTCATATTACCAGATGCAGACATGATATCTTGTCTAAACACTCTTGCTACAAATCTTTTTTCTCATTGCACTAAGAGAAAGTAGCCGTATATCTATACTATTTTGTATATACAGATATATTTTTCCACTACAAAATGAAAGACAAAAATCTTAAACATTGGAGTGATACAAAATTAAGCACCAGCTAAATAGCTCAGCTGATTAAAGCGTCTGAAAGCAGGTGCAGAGGCTGGGGATTTGATTGCTAGGACTGCCTTGCCAGCCCCGCCTCCAGAGTGCACTGAGACTGCAATTGAGACTGGGCGTGGTGGCCTGTGCCTGTAACCCTAGCTCTTGGGAGGCTGTAAACAGGAGGACCACTAGAGTCCGATCTAGTGGTGAGGCCCTGAACACCATGCAGACCTGTCCCTAAAATACAAAAATAAATAAATAAATAAATAAAATTAGTATTAATATAAGATGGTTTTAATGTACAGTAGTAATGTATCTTCAACAAGTAGGATATCAACATGAGTTAGGCCTCATGTAGAAGCTAAAATCTTGCAGTGTGGGGCAACTACTGCACAGAATGATGCAAAGATCACATTAAATACAAGCACTCTTAAGTTATATATTGAAAAATTATATATAGGATCTCAGAACACAGATCGGACTCGCAACGATTCTCCCAAGCGCTGGGATTACAGGCGTGCGCCCCTGCGCCCAGTCTCCATCACCATCTCAGCACGCTCCACAGGCGGGGGTGGCACAGGACGCTGGGGACTGAACCCGGACCGCTGCGCTCTGCCCAAGCAGAACCTTTAGTCCGTGGAGCTATTAGGCCGGCCCTAAAAATTAATATATTTAGAAAACCGCTAAAGAAAGTAAAATATAATGAAAACCCTTCAATAAAAACAATTAATGTAATAAATTTTAAAGAAGAATATACTGTCCATCAAAGAGCAAACTCAGACATGGACCCAATAGTTATGTTCCAAAACATCATTCTAACATATTTTAAGATACTCATCTTCTTTTAATCATCTAGTAATTTACTTCAGTGCCTTGTTTATTGTCTTTTTTTACCCCTTAGAACATAATGAGGAACTAATATATTTTCCTTTTACATAAGCTTTTTTTTTTTTTTTTTTTTTTTTGTCTTTTTGAGACAGGGTCTCACTATGCAGTTCAGGCTGTCCTTAAGCTCACTTTGTAGCTCAGGCTGGTCTTGAACTCACAACAATCCTCCTGCCTCAGCCTCCTGAGTGCTGGGATTACAGGCGTGCGCCACCATTGATGAACTAAAACTTGATGTCTTATTAAAACTTGATGTCTTTTAAAATTTCTATAACTTACCATCTAAGACCCTGTGATACTTGTATCTCCATCTTTGTCCCTAACATGAGTAATAATGGAGCTGGGTCTAAGCTGCAACTAAAAATAAAACTGAGTAAATTTGTAGTAAAACAATTTTCAGTTATTGGATAGCACACGGCGTAGGAATGCAATCCCTGAGAAACGGGAAATGCACGAGACGGATCCACAGTGGCTCTGGCTGTGTACCTGAGCACCGATTAGCCACCATCTGGACCACCACATAAACACAACACAGCAGCTCATATTTTGCTGCCCTGCCCAGTCAGTGATGAGAATCTGGCAACACGAGGCCTGGTGGCATTTGTATGGCAGAGTATTAGAGAAAAGTGAGCCATGTGGGGACAGAGTTATAAAATTTGTATAATGGTTCAATTAAATGTTTATCTGAATATAATTCTGAATATAAGTAGGATAATATTTTACAAGGCCTGGTACAGTGTACCAGCTGGAGACCCAAGATAGAATAGAGACTAAAGACTTCATAGAAGCAAGAGCCATAAGCTCTTCTAGCTGGCAAAAATGAAGCAATCTCAAGCCAGTCTTAGTGGCATAAGCCCCCTGCCTGGCAAGCAGAAGGTCCTGAGTTCAATCACCAGCATATATATATATAGAGACAGAGAGAGTGAAATGAGTTAGGAAACACTCAACTGGCAACTCAGAAAAGCCTCTGTCTACCTCTAAAATAAGTGCTATGGTAGATATGATTTAAGATCCTAAAACAAAAAAATTTAAAGAATCAATCTAATCCCTTTGAAATGGACTACCCAAGTAGGACATAGCACTTGGTAAAGGAAAAATGCAAAATTCAGACTTGCATTTATACAAAGTCTATATTGTCCAGAAAATAATAATAGCAAATTAATAGTCATTTGAAGAAAAAATGCCTTTGTCCATGAAAAATAAACTAAACATTCAAAATTTGAAAATATAGGTAAACAAAGAAAGCAACACTAAAACTGTGTTCCCATGACCATTTAAAATAATAGCAAGCCTTAAATCAATGGCTTTAAAAGAAGATGTGACCATAATGATTAAACAGATTTGGAATTTTATCAAGGATGTAGGAACTATAAAAGAATGAAACTGAAGTTTCTGACAAATTACTAGATCAATAAAATTAATAGTAATTTTAAGATAACAGAAGAAATGGTATATGAATTTGAAAGAAACTAGTAGACATTCCTCAATGTGAGGGAAAAAAACTAGGACAAAATAGAATCAAAAATCTTAGGGCCTTCTTAGCTTAAGGCCCCAAGAAAATCTCAAGGAAACTAACATATATGTAACTCCAGTCCCAGAAAATGACAGGAAAGTGAAGAGCTGATACCTCCCAACTTTTCAATCTGGCAAATAAATATCTACATGTAGGTCCAAGAGGCTTCATTACTTTTATTGAGAATAATAAACAGGTAATGTGATAGTTTCACTGTGCCAACTTGAGTAAGAAATGCCCAACTAATTAGATCAGCATAGTTGTGAGTGAATCAGCTGAGGGGATTCGTTGAAGAGGGAAGACCTAGTCTCGGGTTTTTGTCACATGAATGGTATAAAGGGGAAAGCAAGGAGGAAAGCTCTTCCTCAGAGGAGCCCAAATCTTTCCTTTCATTTTTGGATTTCACCTCCTTGTTTGCAGCACAATCTCTTCTGTTTCCAGCGCAGACCCTTCAGCCTTCTAGTGCAGATCCTCTGGCATCTTGACATGCAATCCCAAGGGATTCTGCACACTACACACTATACTGTGGTCCAGGATTTTCACTGGATTCTTTGGATATCCAGTCAGATACTCTGGTTTCTCTTCAGATTGTATAAATCGTTCTCCTTTTACTGAAGACTTCCATGGGGTGGATACCCAGTCAGCAGACAGACCTCCTGCTCTCGTCCATATCTGACTCTTTATGTGACCATTGTAAGCCGATCTTGTAAATTCTTATATATTTGTATGCCTTGCATTATACCTGATTTATATATGAATCAATACAAATAGTAAATGATCAACTATCAGTGAACTCATCAATGAACGTTAACTTATCTAAAGATAATGTCAAAGATCACTAGCATTAAAGCAAATGGAAATTGCAAAGAAAAAGCCGAACTGTGATCAAAAAAAGATGGAAGCAAATTATCAGAGTTTGGGGAGGGGACATTTTCTGCTAAAAGGCATCACAATACTAGACTTAAAAGATATACTCCAAAGAAATAGTGATGTAAAAAAAACAGCATGGTATCAGCACAAAAACAAACATGTGGATCACTGCAACAAAACAGATGATACAGAAACATTCCAAGGTACACTTAACATATTTGACCTTTGACAAGGAGCCAAGAATATATATTGGAGGAAAGATAGGCTCTTTAACAAATGATGCTAGGGAAATTGGTCATCTATATGCAGAAGATTGAACCCAGGCCTATATCACTCACCAAGTACTAAACTAAAATCAAAATGTGTCAAATATACAAACATCAAAACAGAAATAATGAAATTACTGGAAAATAAAATACAGGTAAAGTCTAGGTACGAGCAAAGGATTCTTGAATGGACCAATTGCATAATAACTAATAGCAAGAATTAACAAATGGAATTATATCAAGTTAAAAAGCTCCACAGCAAAGAAAACATTAAAGTGAAGAACAAGCCATAGAATGGGAGAAAAACTTTTGCTAGCTATTCCGCAAACAAGAGGACTAATACCTAGAATACATAAAGAACTCAAAAAAATCAGACCACCCAAAATAAAAGACCCACTCAAATGAAATGAATAAGCACTTCTCAGAAGAAATGCAAATGAGCAACAAAATGGAAAAATGCTCAACATTTCTGACCAGTAAAGAAATGCAAATTAAAATAATACGAAGATTTCATCTTACACCAGAGAATGACAGTCATCAAGAACTCAAGCAATTGCGCTGGCAAGATAGAGCTCAACAGACTAAAGCACCCTGCTTAGGCAGATTCAGTGACCAGGAGGAGTTCTAGAGAATGAAACTGAAGGAAGAGGTAGGTAACAGGAAGTAAAGAGACTTAAGCAGTGTCACATGTACCAAACATGCTCAGTGAATGAAGTATTATGTGTCATAACCATGAACTAAAAATAATAAGAATGAAAATGGGAAAGGGGATTTAGAGAAAGAGGATGAAGAGTGATAACTGCAAGGGGCTTAATTAAAGAAATCAAGTTGTTCTATATATATACACCAAGTCCCTAAGATGAATGTAAACTACATGCATCAATAAAATAATTTTTTCAAAATGTAAAAACAAAAATTGATTAATAGGGGCCAGTGACATGACTCAGTAGAATAAGGGTTTCCCTGACAAGCACAAGGGCCTGAGTTCAATCTCTAGTTCTGCCAAATAAAAAACAAATGAACTGATCAATAGGACAGTTTCAATAATTAATACATTGTACATTGTTAACTTCTTAGTGGTTATCCATAGTATAAGAAGCAGACAGGATATCCTGTTCACAAACACTATTGGTACAGATCTTTCTATTCACTGGATTAAGCAAGAATAGATATATATCTAACCTTTCTGTATATACAAATAAAAAATGGTCATTCCTTTGCATTCCCTTTTTTATTTAGTCCTGTCAGAGGTGGGTATTCCAATGGCATCTAAATACTATAGGTGTGTGAATTCAGCAAAACAATCCAACACAGTCAGCAGTCCACAATAGCAGTGGTTATCTGCAAAAGTGGTTGACTTGAGCTTTTCACAGCTCAGCATATTAATACGGCTTTACTCTATTTAATTCATTTTTATACTTTTCTGCTGGATGGTTAAGATCAATATGAAGCGAGATGTAAATAACATAAAATGTAACTTTTGTATCTGATAAGATCAGTGACCTACCCTCAAAATTTATCTTGTAAACCCACACCACATTTTTAGATCCTTTGCCAGTGTCAGCCTTGTGGATGAGTCACGGCTATTGCTTGATCAGTTTGCTCTCTATGAAAGCCTGAGAGAATGTTTTCTCTCCATGTGACTCTCCTTAGACACATTATACATCATGATCACTTTCCTCTGTGGCTCCATAATCTCCTTGATCAGAAAATTTGGGACGCAACTGAGTTACATGATGTTACAGTACAGGTTCTCCTATGTTGTGCATCTTGACTGACCTTGAAAGGCTAGACACAAAATTTTGGCTGACCTTGCAGCCTTTCCTTTTTTTCTAATTTTTGATCTTCAAACTTATGTTATTAACCCTTCAGAAGAGAAACTTATTATTACCCTGCAACATATGCAATGCAGTTTATCCTAATTATCTGTCTAAATATCTTAGGCATAACATGTATTTTCCATCAAGTATTGATAAGTTAAAATTTAAGTCCCTACAGAGTATGAAGAAAAAATAATTAAAAAAATTAGGAATAAACACTTTCATATTTTTATACAGCAATTTAGAAATATAACCATATACTGCATTGTAACAGGATAATCCTGTGACATTGTTTTTCTTCTGACGTTTTCTCATTTATTACCCTTAGTTTAAAAGAGAAAAAAAGATACTTGAGACACAGTATGGTCATAATTGGTATGTCATGACAAGAAATACTTGTTTAGAAGACATCAATGACAGGCATTCCAAGTGTGACCCTTCTATTACACATTGCTATCTCCACTGCAGTTGCTTGGTTCACAGGTATCAGTGTGTATAGATAGTCAGGGTGAGAATCCTACCAATTAACTCCTAGTTCCAAAAACTTCCTGATGTTTCTCAAGATCATTGCCTTACCCATCTTGTGTGTATAAATGTATGGCTCTGCCCCTGTCATGTTTCCCAGCTCTTCTCCTTGCCCTCTCCACATTGTCCAATCCTCAAGTTCTTGCTTTCCTTTTAATTATGTTATATAATTACATTTGCATATTTATATTTGTATTTCTTCTTTTGAGTTCTTATACTAGGGAGACTTATATGATACTTACACATGTGGGTCTGGTTTATTTCACTTATAAGTATATCTTCAAGTGGCATCCACTTCAATATGAAGGCTTTGAGTTTATCATTCTTTATAGCCGAGTGATACTCCAGCATATTAAGTTCCCACATCCTTTTCAACCATTCCTCATGTGACAGGCATCTTTGTAGTTTCCAAGATTTGGTTATCACAAATTGTGCTGCTATAAACAGAGATACACATATATCACTCTAATATGACATTTTCAGTTCCTCCAGGAAAATTCCCAGTGGGGAGATAGCTGGCTTGAATGGGATTTCCAGTCCTAGTTTTTTTCAGGACTCTCCACATTGATTTCCATAATGCTCGCACCGGTCTACATTCCCATCAGCAGTGGAATAGAGTTCCTTTTTCCCCATAGCCTCTCCAGCATTAGTTGTTGGTAGATTTCTTTATGATAGCCATTCTTTCGGGGGTAAGGTAGTATCTCAGTGTTGTTTTAATTTGCCTTTCACATATGGCTAGTGATGTAGAACATTTTTTCATATATTTATTTGCTTCTTTAATTTCATGATTTGAGAAGTGTGTGTTCTTCTCGGATGCCCATTTCTGGATTGGGCCTTTAAATGTAGAGGCCCTAATGTTTTTTTTTTTTTTTGTTTTGTTTTGTTTTGTTTTGTTTTTAGTTATTTATAAATTCTAGAGAGCAGAACTTTGTCTGAGAGCTTATTAGTTATGATTTTTTCAAAATTTGTGGCTTGTGCTTCCACTTCATTGTTCATTTCTTTTGACGTGCAAAAACTTCTCAATAGGCAGTGGTCCCAGTTGCTAATTCTTTCAAGTATTACCTGTGCTGTTTGATTTTTGTTCATGAACTCCTTGCCTACCTCTAGGTTATCAAGAGTTTCTTCTACTTTCTCTTCCTGGAAATTTAGTGTTTCTGTTTTAATGTTTAGATCTTTAATCCATTTTGAATTTAGCTAAGTGCATGATGGTAGAACTGGGTCAAGTTTTAGTTTTCATCATGTAGACAGCCAGTTTTTCCAGCACCATTTGTTAAAGAGGCCAACTTTCTTCCAGTATGCATATTTGGCCCCTTTGATGAAGATCAGGTGGCTGAGTGTGTGTGAAGAGGCCTCTTCATCCTCTAGTCTATTCTATTGATCCTTGGCTCTATTTCATTGCCAATACCATGTTAATTTTATCACAGTAGCTTTGTAGTATGATTTCAAGTCAGGAATTGTGATGCCTCCTGCCTTGTATTTGTTGTCCAGGATTGTCTTTGTTTTTCTACGTCTTTCTGGTTCCAAACAAATTTTAGAACAATTTCTCTAGGTCTGGGAGGTATGTCTATAGTAGTTTGATAGGGATTGCATTAAATCTATACAACAATTTTGGGCATATGGCCATCTTCATGATGTTGGTTCTTCTTATGCAGGAGCAGGCAATATCATTCCATTTTCTGAAATCCTCTACAATCTTTTTTCAGACTACTGTAATTTTCCATGAAAAGATCTTTGACTTCTTTAGTAAAATGAATTCCAAGGTATTTTATTTTCCACAGTGCTATTTTAAAAGGCATTGTTTCTCTAATTTTCCTCCAGGTGTGTTTGTTATCTGTGTAGAGGAATGCTATTGACTTTTGCATATTGACTTTGTATGCTGATAGGCTACTGTATCAATTTTAGTAGCTTCTTGGTGTATTTTGGGTATTCCAAGTAAAGTATCGTGTCATCTGCAAAGAATGATAATTTAACTTCTTTACCTATTCTTATTTCTTTTATTTCTCCCTCTTGTTTAATGGTTCCAGCTAATGATTCCAGAATTATTTGAACTGGAGGGGTGATAGGGAACATCCTCGTATTGTACTAGATCTGACAGTAAAAGATTGCAGTTTTTTTCCCATTTAAAATTATATTTGCCATTGGGTTGTCATAGATGGCTTTTATGAAATTGAAGTAGAGGCCTTCTAATCTAATTTTCTTTATGACTTAGAACATGAATGAGTGTTGGACTTTGTCAAAAGCCTTTTCTGTATCAATTGAGATGGTCATGTGGTTTTTAGATTTTGCTCTATTGATATAGTATATTGCATTAATAGATTTTCAAATATTGAGCCATCCTTGCATCCCTGGGATGAGTCTCACATGGTCATGGTGTATGATCCATTGATTATTTGCTCTATTCTATTTGCTAGGATTTTATTGAGGATTTTTGCATCTATGTTCATGAGGGAGATTGGCCTACAGCTCTCTTTTTTTAGTTGTGTCTTTCCCCTCATTTTGGTATCAGTATGACACTTGCCTCTAGGATAGATTTTGGGAGAACTGTTTCCTTCTCAATTTTATTGAAGAGTTTGAGGAATGTAGGGATTATATCTTGTTTAAATTTCTTGTAGAATTCAGCTGTGAATCCAGCAGGACTTGGACTTTTCTTTGTCAGCAGGATTTTTATTACATTTCATATTTCATTGGCTATTATTGGGTCACTGAGAGTTGTTATATTGTCTTGATTCAGTTTTGGCAATTTGTACCTTTTTGGAATCTGTCCACTTGGTCTGTGTCTTCTTCTGTGAGCATAAAGATTCTCAAAGTAGCTATTGATAATCTTCTGAATTTCCACTGGGTCTGTGGTAATTTCACTCTTTCCATTTCTTATTGCTTATTATTGAATTTTTTCTTTCCTCTTTTTGATGAGGTTGGCTAGAGGCTTATTCATCTTATTTACTCTTTCAAAGAACCATGTTTTTGTTTTGTTAATTCTTTGAACTGTTTTATTCATCTCAATTGAATTAATTTCTTCTCTAATATTTATGATTTCTTCCCTTCTTTGGGTTCTGGGTTTGGTTTGCTCTTCTTTTTCTAGATGTTGGAGATGTAGAATTAGGGTGTTTATTTGTTCCCATTCTGTTTTCCTAATGTGCGAGCCCATAGCTGGGAATTTCCCCCTGAGAAGTGCTTTCTTCGCACCCCACAAATTCTGCTAAGTTGTGGCTGAATTTTCATTGAATTGCAGATACTGTTGAATTTCTTGATTAATTTCTTCTGTGACCCATTGATTGCTGAGCAGAATGTTGTTTAATGTCCATGTATTTAGGGAGTTTTTCTGGTTTATTTTGTTATTTATATTCAGTTTCATTGCTCTGTGGTTGGATAATATGAATGGGATAATTTCTGTTTTCTTGCAGACACTTAAGCATGACATATGGACCAGTATGTGGTCTATTTTAGAAAATGACCCATGTGTACCTGAGAAAAATGTGTATTCAGCTGTGGTTGGGTGGAACACTCTGTTTATTTCCATTAGGTTCATTTTTTTCCAGGATTTGGCTCAGTTCTGCCAAATTCTTTGCTAATTTTTTGTCTGGTTAACCTATGTTTTGGGGATAAGGGGGTGTTATGGTCTCCTGTTGATTGTGGTCTTGGATATTAGATTTTTCATGTCCATTAAGATTGGTGCTCTTCTGTTTGGTATGTATACATTTTTTCAGTGTCACCTCTTCTTCTTGAATTTTTCTGCTAACGAGTATATAGTGGCCTTTTTATTGCATTTGATCATTCTTGGTTTGAAGTTGAGAGTGTCTGATAACAGGATTGTTATCCCTGTATTTTGCTGAGGTTCTGGGTCATGTAGTATTGTTTTCCATCCTTTGATCTACAGCCTATGAATTTCTTTGTGTGTTAAGTGTGTTTCTTGTATATAGCATATTGTTGGATTTTGTTTCCTAATCCACTGTGTCAGTCTATTTCTCTTAATTGGTGAATTGAGTCATTTACGTTGATGGTTATAATTAGATGTGTTGACTTACGATTGACATGTCATTTACCTACTGTTGTTTACTCCTTTTTGCCTTGTGTTTGATTGTTTGCCCTAGTCATTTTGTTCTGTCTCATTTGTGGAGTTCTGATCCTTTTGGTCTCTCTCTAGAATATCTTTCTGTAGTCTGCGTAGGGTTTGGCTTTGTCATCATGAAATTGTTTAGTTGTTCTTTATCATGAAAGTATTTCATTTCTCCATCAAACTTGAAATAGAGTTTGGCAGGGTATAGGAGCCCGGATTGGAATTTGTTCTCTTAGAGGACTTGAAGTACTTTGCTCCGTGCTCATCTTGTCTTCATGGTATGTGAAGAGTAGTTGGCCATGATTCTGATTGGTTTTCCTTTAATGTGATCTGCTTCTTTTCTCTGGTGGCTTTCAGTATATTATTCTTGTGCTGAATTTCTTGGATCTTCACTGTTATGTGTCTTGGTGTGTTTTTAATTTCATTGAAATTATTTAGCATTCTGTGTACTTCAGTGAGTTGAACGTCAGATTGTTTCCTCATATTTGGGAAGTTTTCTCCTATTACTTCTACCCATATTCTTTTTATATCATTTGTATTGACTCCATCCTTCTCATTGATACCTATTACTCCCACATTGTTCATTTTTGCATTGTCTTGTATGTGATGAATTATTTTTTCCTGCATCCTAGTTGTTTTTAAGAGATCCTTTCTTACATTTTCACTAGCTGAACCAGCATCTTCAAGATCTGAAACTCGATCTTTAGTTTCACTCAAATGGTTTTCACTCAAATGCAGCCTGTGGTTTAGATTTTAAGTTCCTCTGTATTACTTTGATTCTGTTTCATGCGATTTATTTCTTTCCTGTATTGCTCATTCAAGGAATCCATCATTTTTCTAATTTCCTCTATTTTTTATCAATGTCTTCTTTAGAAGCAGTTATTAGTTCTTTTACTACAGAGTTTTTTTTTTCAGATTGGGTTTCCTTCATATTTTCCTGTATTTGATTCTTTACTTCAGATGCTATGAATTCAGAGATTTCTTTTTTATTTCAGAAATTAATTCTGCTCTGAACTCCTCTATACCTTTCTGCTGTTGTTTCTTTACTACCGATGCTATTGATTCATACATTTCAGCTGTGCTAGTGTCCTCTGAACTTGTTCTGGGTGGGCTAGAGGCCTGAGATTGCATTTTGTGCCTTGTCTTTATCATTTCATATAGCACTGACCTCTGACATTTGGTGTAAAGCTTTGCTGCAGTTATAACCTTAGCACCTCCTGAAATATGGGTGCCAGTCTATTAAGTTTGAGTTTATCCAGTTATGTCTGGCTTGGGTCTAGCTGTTGTGTTCAGCTCCTTCCTGCTGCAGCCCTTGGAGGTGAGCTTGTTGTGGCCCTCTGGCACAATAGTGAATCTATGGTACCCCTCTGCTGTGCCCCTGGACCAGCGGGTGCAGGGGAGCGCAGAAACTCTCCCACACACTAGCCAGATTTGGGGATGGCCTGGATCTGGGGGTCTTGAGAGAGTTGCTGAAGTTGTCACCCCCTGGTTGGGCTTCAGGTTGGGGTTCTGGAGGGATGCAGGGGTCCGAGGGTGCGGTACAGGGTCTCACTCACTAGGTGTGCCTGAGTTTTTGGCCAAAGAAGTCCCATGGGCTCATCAGGGAAGATGGAAACTCTCCCACACACTCGCTGCGCCTGCACTGGGCTGGATGCTGTGTGCAGGGTGGGCTGTGCTGGCTCTGGAGGGGTGAGGTCCACAAAACACGGGGAAAGGTCTCTCTCATGCTGCTGACCTGGGCTTGGTGAGATGGGTGCAGGACAGAGCAGAAACTCTCCCACACATTCGCAGAGCTTGGGTTTGGGCGGAAATTCTCAGTCACAGGGTGGGCTTACTGGCTAGGGCGGGCTGTGCTATCTTTGGAGGGTTGGGGGAGGTCTACAGAATGTGGGGAAAGATCTCTTTTGCCCCGCTGGCCTGGGCTTGGTCTGGTGAGCACAGGAGAGTGCAGAAGCTTTCCCATACAATCGCAGGGCCTGGGGATGTGTGGATCAGTGTGGTGACATTTTGAAGTGGGTATATATTTTTGGTCATCTCTCTCTCTCTCTTCACACATATAGAAAAAGTATATACTTAGAACATATATACAGTATATATAGATTATATTATAGTATGAAGACATAAATATATAATACATGGAAATATACAATATAAACATATTTATATTTATCTACTTTATATAAAATATAAGAGCCAAAAATGAGGCAAACAAAACTGTATTTCCTTTTTTAATTTTAAAGAGATTTAAAAAATGATAATGCAGTTTCCATGAATTGTGAAAAAATTTAAACAACTGTCCCTCAGACAAAAGAATTTTGTTTAGAGCATATAAAGAATTAAAATATTCGATCCCTAAAATTGAAAGACCCAATCCAAAAATGGGTATCTGTGATGAATATACACATCTCAGATGAAAAAATACAAATGGCAAACAAAGCTCTATTTTCAAAGGTTTATATGTTTTAAATGGTACAATATTAACTCTACATATATTTTGGCTTGTGCATATTATGATCTGTGAGTAATAGCATGTTCCACAAGAATTCTATGGTTGTAAAGTAAATAGATGAAATTAAATAGAACAATTGGTATTCTAAAAGGAAACAAACCAGAAGAACAGAGGTTAAGAAAACTTGCAAAATAAAAAAAATGATAAGGAAACGACAGGAATATATTAATACTAAGTCAAGAGGTAGAAATTATAACATTGTACAAAAAAATCATGGCCCAAACCTGTGCAATGTACAGATTTAAGACTTAAAAGAGAAAGAACACAAAGGCTAAGTGTAAAAGAATAAAATAGGTGTATCATATAAGCGTAGCTTCAGACACTGCAATATGAGCTACTAATATCAGAGAAGACAGATGGAGACAAAGTAGACCTCTGGATTGAGTGGAGGCCGCGAGAAGAATAGTGGCTTCTCCAGAGACAAGGGGTCTCTTCATTAAGAAAATACAAGTGATGTACTTGGCCACAGAGCTTCCAGATACATGAAGAACTTGACAGAACTCGAGACAACTGAGTACTCTCTTTTGGTAATTGAAATGAAATCAGACCAAAATGTCTCTATATCGTATAGCTGAGTGTGGTGTTACAGACGAGCAATCTCAGTTTTTAGAAGGCTGAGGCGGGAGGATTACCATGAGTTTAAGCCCAGCCTGGTCTATAGAATGAATTCAGTGGTAAACTGTACTAACTGGCTAGGCCTTGCTTATTTCAGAGGACAAATAACAACAACAACAACAAAGAAAATCTAAAACAACAAAATCTAAAATGACAAAAAAGAAAATATAAAAATTCCTACTGATTTTTTTGAGGACTCTTAAGTCATTATAAATGTTCATTCCTGGTCAATGCTGGATGTGAAACTGTGGGACTTAATGTTTGCCCTGTTGGATTTGGTCTTCCTTTGTCCCATTCCTTTCTGTCTCCTACTTGGTATCTTTCACAATGGAAACGTCTCTTGTGCCATTGCATGTTGGAAGTGATTAATTTTCTTTTCAGCTGAGTTTGTCTTAAATTGGAAGAGACTTTTACTTAAACTTTACAGCAATGCTGAAACTGTTAGAATGCGGGCAATTCTTGGAGAGGTACTGTGTTAGTTGATACATTGTGTCAGCTTGGCTGCATCAGTTCCCGCAGTTCTCAGCGTGGGGGCCCAGCCCTGCAGGTGGGCAGGGCCCAGGAATTGAGAAAGGCTTCCTGCAACCCTGCCCGACTTCCATGGAGAAGCCCCAGTCTTCTGAGGAGCTTGATCTTCCCAGCCGCACAACTTTGGAGGAGCTCCGGATCTTTGCTGTGGAGAGCCAGTCTTTGCAGTTAGGGTAGAAGAAAGAGAGAAGCTTGATGGACTCCACAGCTGCTGCTCCTCCTCTGCTCTTCATTGTTTTCTGCTGCCATGAACCGCTGTCATTTGCCATGGAGCCAGCCGAATATGGATTGAACCCTCCAGTAACTGTGAGCTAAATAAACCTTTCCTTCCTTCATTTTGAATGTTGGGTATTTGTCCCAGCAACAAGTAAAAAGTAGCTAAGACAGGAACTAAATGCCTTTTCCATTAAGGGGGCATGACCCTTTCTGGGGCTATGGCAGAATATTATGGCTTGTGTCTAGGTAGCCTCCAAAAGCCTCATGTAACTGTAGGTGAGGCTTATTCAGAGGAGGCTAGATCTAGAATGTGGGATGATGGGAATAAGGGTGTTTGATTACCGAATTAGTCCACCGATGCTTTGGCACTGCCCTTGACCAGTTAGCCTAGATAGAAAGGGGTAGAAAGAAACTACTATTGTCAGTCATTGATTGTTTCTTGCTTGATTTAGCTGTCTTCTGTCTGTATGAACTGTGTCCCTTTACAATGTTTGTCTGCTATGCCACCTTGCCTTGGAAATAAACAACTATGAATTGAAATCTCTAAACCTATGAGCTAAATATGCCTTTCCTCTTTTAACTTTGTTTTTCAGGTTTTTTACCTCAGCAACATGAAAAGTAACCGAGATGTGGTCTCATAGCCAATGGTGAACATGCAAGTACACTAAAACAATTGGATAAAATTATCCTCTGACTATGTGTTTAAGGAGCATATGAAACAAATCAACTTGTTGATATCTTGCTTGATAACTACAGAATGTACATAGTTTTATATGTCTATAAAATGTTTATGAAAATCCATCAGGATAGGTCATAGCTTCAGACAAAGTATACTACCCACCCATATGAATTAGTATTTATTTATTTATTTTATTACTGGGGATTGAACTCCTGACCATGTGCTTGCTAATCAGGCACTTATACTGCTGAGCTATCTCCCTAGCCCATGAATTTAAGTTAAAAATCAGTAAAACTAAATATCTACAAATCTTTAAATACTTAAGTATAAAATAACCAATTTGGTCTTTTGTTGTTGTTCTGGGTTTCTTTTTTATTGTTTGGTACAGGGTCTACAAGGTCTACTGGGACTCACTATGTAAGTTGGACTTGTAGTGATTCTCCTGTTTTCAGCCTCCCAAGCACTGGGATTACAGGTTCGCATCACCGCACCCAGTCTCAGTCCCTGTCTCAAAGTGCCCCCAGGGACAGGGCCAGCATGGAAGGCTGGGAATCCAACTCGGGTCCCTGTGTTTGCCTAAGCAGGTGCTTCAGTCCACTGAGTTATCTGGCCAGGCTTAAAATAACCAATTTGTAAATAATCTATGAATCAATCCAAAAGGCAAATCACAAAGTTCGCTAAAATGTTTTAATGCATGAATTATAATGAATTACAGTATACACTATCAACTTTTGAAAAAATAACTAAAATAATGCTTAGAAATAGGTTTATAGATTTACATACTTATACAAGATTAAATGTTCGAATTAAATAACCTAATTTTTTATTATGATGCTTCTGTAATGAAGAAATTAGAAGAAAATTATGTAAGGTATAGAAAATAATGGAAATCAATAATATAGATCAATTATAAAATCAATAAAAGGAAAATCTGAGTTTCTAATATAATTTAAGGAAGAGGAATCTGTTATATATAATAGAATAATAAGAGACTATTGCTAAGCACTTTATTGAAAATATTTGATATTTTAGATGAATGGCTAAATGCTTAAGTAAACACAATTAACCAAAGCTAACACAAGATGAAATAGAAGATTGAATAGTCTACATGCCTAGTGAAAATTTATTATTTTGAAAATCTGGATTTTTTTCATGAAGAACATTCACAGCTTGTAAGATTTCATTATCTAGTTTAAATTCCATGGGGAAAAATAAGACATACAAATGCTACATTAATTTTTTCAAAAGTAGAGATGAATAGGACACTTACCTTTTGTGACCAATGTTACGCAAAAGATGATAAAGGAATTAAAAACAAAATGAAAGACCCAAATTCTGTGACTAAATGTGTAAAACTTCCAACAAATGCTAGCAAAATGAAGCCAGTAATACATAACAAGGATAATATATGCTGAGCAAATGGATATCTTTAAGGAATGCAAACTGGTCTTAACATTTAAAAATCAATTATTTTAATTTATGAGATTAACAGACTAAAAGAGAAATAGCTTAGAATAGTCTGAAAAAGATGTAGAGTATGCATTGTATAATTTTATAAGGGCATAGTACAATATCTCTGAGTATTATAATGCATGAATATAGTATATTAAATGATAATCTTAAAAATGGTAATAAGTAAAGATGTCTGCTTTTACAATTATTATTTCATGTCCTGCCAATGACTCAAGGAATAAAAAAAAAATCTAAAGCTTGGAAAGGAACAATTAAATGTCTCTTCTAAGGAACAGTGATGTTTATGTAGACAATCACAAGAAACTTTTAAAACAACTACAAAAACTGGCCCGTGAATTTAGCGGTGAAGTAGTTTACAAGACTAATAGAATAGAAAATGAATTTAAATGTCAATCCTGTACTCAATAGTGTTTGAAATATGAAATAGTAATAAGGGTGAGACTGTCTTGCAAACTATAAAATATTACTAAGAGAAATTAACAAATATATTACTTATTGGAGAAATAGACATTTTTGTGGATTAGGAGGTTCAAAATAGGATGCTGGTGCTTCATTACTTCAAGCTGGTCTATAAAATGAGCACAATTCCAATGCAAATCACAGTAGGCTTTTCTTGAAAAAAATAGAAAAGCCAATTCAAAATTTATTTAGAAATGCAAAATACCAAGCATAGCCAAAAATTCTTAAGGGAGAAAATAGGAGGAAGACTCTTAGCTTACAACTTTAAGATGTACTCTAAAGCTACAATAATTAAGACAGCTTGGATTCTCTTTAATGATAGATAATTGCATCAACAGAATAAGACAAGTACTCAGAAAAAGAGCCACATTTATGCAGCACAATTGAATTTCCACAAAAGCATCAGAGCAAATAATTGGGGAAAGTCTTTCAAACAAATGAAGCTAGATCAGCTGAATATCCATATGGAAAAACATGAAGATTGAACTCTACCCAATAATAAACACAAAAATTAATTTGAGGGGTAAAACCTAAATGCTTCAGCTGAAGTCATAAAGATTCTTAAAACAAAATAAGATTTATCTTGGCAAAATAGAGGTGGATTATATTTTTAGCGCAAGGTAGGCAATTGTTGTGGAGAGTAAAATGTATAAAACTAACACATTTGGAAAATATAAATTATAACCATCGAGGGATATTCCTATACCATCTCTCAAATTCCCAAAATTAAAAAAAAAAGAAAAAGAAAATACCAAATGTCAATGCATATTTGAAGCAAATGGAATACTTACACATTGCCGTGGAGTGCACAAATGATACAACCATTTAGGAAAAAATGTAGTTTCTTACGAAGTTAAATTTATACCTACCATATGACCCAGTAACTCCACTCTTAGGTGTTTTCCAATAGAAGTAGAAACATATGTCTTCAAATAGACTTTTAAACGAATGATTTTGGCATTTTTATTCATAAAAGCCAAATGCTGAAAACAACCCACATGTTCATTAAAAGCAGAATGAATAAATTAGTTGTACATTATACAAAGGAATACTAATCAGCAATAAAATAGGACAAATTCCTAATACATGCAACAATATGGTAAATGTTACCAACATTATACCGTGTGAAGGAAGTCAAATGCCAAAGAGTACAGACTCTGTTATGCCACTATACTACTTCAACATAAGTATTCTAGAGTTTGATAGCACTGTTTCATGTGTGCATCCTCTGAAAATCCACAGAATTTTTTTTTACTTTTGATTTATAAGTTTTTCTCTATCCAAATTTTACCTATAAATGAAAGTAAGTGTTGAATTATATTACATGAAGATAAATGCTGAATTCCTTTCCTAAACCTGTGTGTAACAGTTCTATGGATTAGCAATTTTGAAAATCTCTTCTACATGTTCTAGACTTAGGAAATTAGTGAATATATTTAGAATAATGAGTGGCAAGCATGTCTGTAGAGAAAATAAGTTAAATACAGGAAGAAAGAAGACTAGATTATATCATATGCCAATGGAATGCAATTGGATGTTGTCATTATAAACTAGTTTCATGTATATTCAGAATATGTAATACACTTATATTCACATATATTACATATACTCTATTACACATAGAATACATTACATTGATTTATTTAGGAGGCATGTACGTATGTGCACACATATACACACACATACATTTCTAAACTGTCAATAGCTCATATTAATAGCCAGTATATCAACTGCTACATAACTCTTTTTGCTAAATGTTATTCCTTTTGTTAAAAAAAAAACAAGGGGTACTTTGAAGAATTTGAAAACTAGAGTGTTGGTAGAAAATGCACAGATAAAATACAATAATATTGAAGTGCATCGATGAATGATAGAATTATTGACTAAAATGTTAATGAGGGGAAAATACATGGATATAAAATATCTCACCACAAATAGAACTCAAAGTATGTCAGTATAAGTTGTATATTACGTACAAGTTCATGGGAAATACAATGAATGACGTGTATGTGAAATGGTCAAAGTTAGCATTATTACTATTAGATTTCTCCCTCCTACTTAGATGCCCTTAAAACTGACAAAGATATAATGTTGAAATCTGATTATGAAGAAATATGAGGCAAACTGAAAATGAGGAACACTTTCAAATCTTCACAATGCAAAGGTCAATAAATCCAAAAATGCAGAGTAACTCTTCATTTACAGGTTTATAAGTGTCATTGGTAAAAATTATTATAACCTGCACTCTTCTATAAATTTATAAAAATTAATTATAAACTCCAAATTAAATAAAAGTACTGTACATAATTCTGCAGTGTTTATTATTTTGAAACTTGCTAATTAGAATACACAATAAAATCTTTAGAGGTGGGGAATAGGATCTCTAACTCTGTTTCAAACAGTTCAGACAGCATATATACAAATTAAAGTAAGAATTACACATATATGAGACCAAAAATGAACAATTGGTAAATATAGGTAAAAGATTTGTTGAAATCTTAGAAATACTCCTGTGAAATTTCTACAATTCATAATAGAATTAAAATAGAAACTTGAAAGATTATAAATAACACATAATCCCTCAATGTAATAACCACATTTTATCTTGTTAAATATCATCTTATTTCTCCAACACAGTATTAAGAAGTATCAAGGTTTACTCAGAAGCTAACTAAAAACTACATGTAATTTCTATATTGACATTTCAACAGCATAGCATATTTGCATATTATTTATTGAATTACACTTTTATTTTACTAATATAATTGCATTTAAAATGAAATTCTCCATAATTTGTTTATTTTGCACATAAGTTTATGTGTAGCACAATGATTCTCATGAACACTCTTTCTTTTTTTCTTGCTCTTTATTTTTTTACTTTTAAAGAATACAAAGTAGTGCTTAAAAAAAAAGCATTAGAGATGATACAAGATCTCACTAAACAAAGTGATAAAAATTCAACAGTAATTTCTGTATTACAAGATGCTATCTCACATTAGGTGCTCAGATTACAAGATATAAATCTGTTTCATTTAAAGAAAAAAGCTGGGCTGGGGAGATGGCTCAGTAGACTAAGTGCTTCCCTGGGAAGTGCAAGGGCCTGAGTTCAATCCCTGGTCACCCACCCCCCCAAAAAAAAGAAAGAAAGAAAAGAAAAACAAAACCATAACAATGAAGTTATAAGAAATTCAAAAAAGGAAAAACTCAGAGTAAAAAATTAAGCATTAACTGCTCCTTTTATTTTATTTTATTTTATTTTATTTTATTTTTTAGCAGAACCTGTGATTGAACTCAGGCCCTTGCACTGGCCAGGGAAGCACTTATTCCACCGAGCCAACTCCCCCGGTCCCTGCTCCTTTTAAAAGATGAGCAGAAATTGACAATGCAGTTATCCAAACTAATATATGTATATATATATATATATATATATATAATCTTTTCCCTTCTGTTTGTCCTTTCCCTCATTCCAGATTTTCCTTTCCACTGAACAATATTTTTCCTTTTCACAGTATCTGTTGCATCTTTTACATTTTAATTACTCTTTCAGGTTCTCAAACTAGCAAGGTAATATGATGTTTGCACATGTGGATCTGATTTATTTCACTTAACAATATAGTGTCTATGCTGCATTCATTTATCTACAAAAGCCTCAAATTTATCTTTTTTATAGCTGAATAATACTCCATTGTGTACAAATACAATATATTTTTAAACAATTCCTCGGTTGATGGGCATTTGGGTTGTTTCCAAGACTTAGCTATGACAAATTGTGCTGCTATAAACATGGGTGTATGTATGTCTCTGTGGTATGATGATTTCATTTCTTTTGGAAAAATACCTCAGAGAGGAATAGCTAAATGGGAGCTCCAATCCTAGCTTTTCAAGGAATCTGCATAGTGATTTACATACTGATTGTGCAAGCCTGCACTCCCACCAACAGTGGAAAAGGGATCTTTTTTACCCACAACCTCTCCAGAATTTGTTATTGACTGACATCTTGATAATAGCCACTCTTTCTGACATAAGATGAACTATCAGCATTGTTTTACTTTGCATTTCTTGAATGACTAATGATGGTGAACAGTTTTTCATATATTTATTTGCCATTTGTAATTCTTCTTTTGTGAAGTGTGTATTCATCTCAGATGCTCATTTTTTGTCTGGGTTTTGAATTTTGGAGGCCTGATTTTACTTTAATCCTTTATGTGTTCTAGATAGGATTCCTTCATTTGAAGGACCATCTGCTCTAATTGTTCCCAAATTCATGGGTTTTCTTTCTATTCTGTTGGTGATTTATTTTGACATGCAGAAACTTTTTGAAAAGGTACCATAATTGTTGATTCTTTGAAGCATTTCCCATGCAGTTTGATTTTTGTGAACTCTTTACCACAAAACCATAAATGTAATAAACCATCTCGACAGAGTGAAAGACAAAAACTACGTGATTATCTCAATAGATGAAGAAAATGTTTTGAAAACTTTCAACATTTATTTATGAAAGAAGCTACAGAAAGCTGGAGTTGATGATCTTTACCTAAACCTGATAAAAATCATTTATGACAAACCAAGAATCAACATTATATTTAATGAACAAAAATTGAAAGCCTTCATTTTAAAATCAGGAACAAGACAAGAATGCCCACTGTCACCACTTCTTTTCAATACAGTTCTGGAAGCATTAGCCAGAGCAAGAGAAAGAAAAAAAAAGGAATAATTATTAGAAAGGAAGAAATGAAACTATCATTATTTGTGGATCACACTATAATATAGAAGACTCCAAAAACTCCACTAAGAGGCTGGTAGATTTCATAAACAAATTCAGTAGCATAACAGGATACAAAGTTAGCACTCAAAAAATAGCATTTCTATACACAAGCAATGAATGCAATGAGAGATGAATTACGGAAACCACATGTTTCACATTAACACTCTTAAAAATTAAATGCTTAGGAATCAATCTGACAAAGGGAGTAAGAGATTTATACAGCAAAAATTATAGTACTCTGAAAAAAGTGATTGAAGAGGATTTCAGAAAATGGAAAGATACTCCTTGCTCCTATATAGGAAGAAAAATTATAGTAAAAATGGCCATACTCCAAAATTGTTATACAGATTCAATGAAATCCCAATTAAAATACCTTACAGATCTAGAAAAAACATTATTAAAACTCATTGGATCAAGGAGAGACCTAGAATAGCAAAAGCAATCCTGGGCAATAAAGAAAAGGCAGGAGGCATCACAATATCTGAAGAAATTGTACTACAAAGCTACTGTGATAAAATCTTCATGGTACTGAAAATAAAATAGGACTGAGAATCAATGGAACACATTGGAACATGTAGACACAACTGCAACACACCAAGCTACCTTATCTTCAACAAAGGGGCCAAACATGTTCATTAAAGAAAGGTAGCTTCTTCAATAAGGTGCTGCAAATACAGGCCTTCCACATGCCAAAGGCTTAAAATAGACCCATGCCCATCACTATGCACAAAACTGCAGTCAAAATGGATCAAAGACTTAAATATTAAAACTGAAACACCAAACCTTCCAGAAGAGAAATCTTAAGGACATAGAGGTAGGTAGAGTTCACTCTTTAATTTAGTATTGAAAATTTAGGAACTGTGCTTTAGTACCAGATTTCTTTTATTGTATGATTTCTTTCTTTCTTTCTTTCTTTCTTTCTTTCTTTCTTTCTTTCTTTCTTTCTTTCTTTCTTTCTTTCTTTCCTTCCTTCCTTCCTTCCTTCCTTCCTTCCTTCCTTCCTTCCTTCCTTCCTTCCTTCTTTCTTTCTTTCTTTCTTTCTTTCTTTCTTTCTTTCTTTCTTTCTTTCATTTATTTTTTCAGTACCAGGGATTGAACTCAGGACTTATTCTACTGAGCTATCTCCCTGGCCCTTCTGAAGCCTGGTGATTATATTCTTTTTCTAAATTCTTCTTACAATTTATTAGTATGTAACTACTATTTTATTGAGTTTTTTCATATAGTCTGTCTGTGGTAACAAAACATGTTGTGATTCAACAGTGCTTCAAAAATTTAGAGACTGGAGAAACACACAGGTTAGAACAATTTAGAACGGGACCACATTGAAATGACCTTATTTTACAATTTCCTTTTTCTAGACCATAACTTTTTTCAGTCAGTTGATTCAAATTAAATAATTCATTGTTTATTAAGTTTAATCATTTGTAAACCAAACATAAAATGTGGCATACATTACACTAATGTTTAATATGGTATAGTATTTACATTCAGGGGAAAAAATTAATAAACAATAATAGTAATAGCCTCAAAAACAGATGCTATCAGGTCAAACACAGCCATGTGCCAGGTAACAAAAATTTGATCATCATTTTTATTGCTAAGGGAATTAAGTGACATTTTAAAGCATTCATTCTTACATTGTCAATTTTTTTAAATAGTACCTATGACAGGGTGTTAGGCATATGAAATTACTTGTAATTACTATACGCTGAAAATTGTCTATATCACAAAAAGTTATCTCAAATAGATACCTATCAAGAAAAGAATCCAAAACATATGATAGATATAAAAATATTGTCTTGTCTCTTACCACATTTTATGAAGTCATAAAGGCACACTATTTCTTTCAATTTTATGTGTTATCAGATATTTGTACTCGTTTCTAACCCTAATTCAATTAAATTCTATTGACATA
>PVKA01011551.1:0-60576 GCA_004027165.1 Ctenomys sociabilis | reverse complement strand
AATCTATCCTCTTTGAATATTATATTTAGCAAACATACCTTTGAAAACTAAAAGTAAAATATTTTCTAGTTATACAAACTTGAAATATTTTAATACCTCCAGAGGTAGCATATAGGAAATAACAAAGAACATGATTCAAAAGGCATGAGAAGTTGCAGTATGCTCCTGGATGAACAATAAAGAGCTCTCAAAGTGATAGTTATGCAGGACTATATAAGATATATTAGATGAACCATTATTTGAAAGGTCATTGAAGATTTCTATGAAACAGTACCAATCTTATGTCAGGTTATACACGTATTTTTTTCTTTTCATATCTGTGTGTGTGTATGTGTATATAAAGTCAACAGAAAATGGAAATATATTTTTTCAAGTTTCTAATACTGGGAGAAGATATCACATGATGTCTTTTAGATAAATTGTAATTCAAAGATATAGTATAAATCTTAAAACAAAAATTAAGATTAAGCAATATTCAGAAAATTAAATACTAATAAATTAAAAATTAACTGTTTCAAAACAATTGAACTAAGAAAAAGTTTTTATAATAGTAAAAAAATACAAAACATAAAACATAAGATAAATGCTGGAATGACAAATAAATGACCATCACTTCTGACAGTTTGGGGACAGGATGTCACACAGAGTTCTAGTGTATTGTGGACATAGATAATGACCATGACATTTACTAGTGGCCAGGTGTCACTTGTGGGACTGAGCTACAGCTATTTCCTTGAAATCCACCCTGTAGACCCAAATGGAATCATGACCCATAGGGTCCAAGAGAAGTCCATTTGTAGAGTGTGCTGAGGGAAATATATTGCTGCTGTACACAAAAGAATAACTGAAAGACTACTGCTGTATACCTCTTATTCTCCTGTGTTTAATTGTTTGCCCTATTTGGTGGGTTCTTTCCATTCTCATTCATGGGGTTGTGATCATTTTGCTCCCTCTCTAGAACATCAGTTAGTAGTCTGTGTAGGCTTGGCTTTGTCATCATGAAATTCTTTAGTTGTTCTTTGTCATGGAAGTGTTTTACTTCTCCATTATACTTGAAAGAGAGTTTTGCAGGGTATATCAGTCTGGGTTGGAATTTGTTTTCTTGCAAGACTTGTAGTACTTTGCTCCATGCTCTTCTTGCCTTGACAGTTTGTGAAGAGAAATCTGCTTTGATTCTGATGGGTTTTCTTTTAAATGTGATCTGTTTTCTTTTCTTTAGCGGCTTTTAGTGTACTGTTCCTGTTCTGAATTTCTGGGATCTTGATTATTATATGTCTGGGAGTGGTTTTAATTGGGTTGATGTTATTTGGAGTTCTATATGCTTCTGTTTCCCTGAATGTCAGATTGTAGTAAGTTTTCTGCTATTACTTCTGCCCATATTCTTTTTATATCATTTGTATTGACTCCTTCCTTCTCATTGGTGCCTATTAGTCTCACATTGTCCATCTTTGCATTGTCTTGCAGGTGTTGAATTATTTTTTTCTACATCCTAGTTGTTTTTAAGAGATCTTTGCTTACTTTTTCGCTAGCTGCAATGGTGTCTTTAAGGTCAGAGAGTCTATTTTCATTTTCACTCAAACAGATTTGCCAGTTTGTGATTGAGGTTTTAATTTCCTGTACATCACTTTGGATCTGTTTCACACATTCTATTTCTTTCCTATATTGTTTATTCAGGAGTTCCATCATTTTTATATTCTGCTCTATTTTTTTAATCAGTGTATTCTTTAGAAGCACTTAGTATTGCTTTGATTATAGTTATCACTACTTTTTTATTTCAGAAATTATTTCTGATCTGATTTCTGTACCTTTCTGCAGTTGTTTCTTTACTTCTAATGCTATTATTTCAGAGATTTCAGGTGTGTGATTTCCAATTTCCTCTGTGCTAGTGTCTTCTGCATTTGTACTAGTTGGACTTGGGGCCTGAAACTGCTTTTTGTTCCTTCTCTTTGTCATTTTGTAAACCTCTGACTTTTGTCTTTTGGTATAGAGCTTAGAATAGAGTTATTACCTTAGCACCAGGTCCAGATCTAGGAAGTTCAGACTCCTCCAGGTGGGTGTGGATTGGGTCTGGTTGCTGTGCTCTGCTTCTTACTGCTGCAGTCTTACAGGGGAACCCTTTGTGTCACTCTGGCAAGATGTTCTGCTCCTGAATCAGCTGGGTGGGTTTTGCCTCTAGCGTCTTTGCAGGGAGTTCTGCTAAAGGGTTCCACACTTGGGCTGCTCTCAGGGTCACTTCAGGATCCGGCGGCCCCAGGCGCCCCCGGCAGTCTCACTCACAGGCCGGGCCTGCACTCTGGGTCGGGCCTGCACTCTGGGTCGGATGATGATCCGGCAGCCCGGGGGCATCTCACTCACTTGCTAGGTGTGCGCTCTGGGTCAGATGATGATCAAGCGGCCCGGGCGGCCTCACTAAGCACTCACAACTTTGAAAGCTTTGAGTATCACCCTTTCAGCATCTTTCATAAACAGCCCAAATTCATTTCTGAGATGGGCTGACATTCTTCCACCACTTTTACTTCTTAGTTGTCACATCAGACCCTCACTTATTTTGATTCCCTTGTTGCAAAATACTGTTTATAGGGTACAGGGGACTCTGTTCTCTTTTCATTAATCTGAAATGATGAAATAGCTCAAGAGGAATGAGATGACAAACAGAAATGCACATACAGACCCCACAATCTCTGGACAGTGATAAATTGTAAAGGGGCTTTTCTAGATAAATTCAGATGTACTGATTTTAAGAAATATGGAAAAATAAACTGTACAAGACAGCTCTTGAATCTGGGGGAGTATATTCTTGAGCCCCAGGAGAGCAGTTACCTTGGGTGAGCCTTAGAGATGGGAGAGTAGGCTGTCCTAGGAACAAACTGTGAACAAGCTTGGACAGCCCTGAATTCATGTCTGTGGGCTGATGCATGCTTACCTTCCCAGGCTATAGTTTTTCTACCTCTGCGATGTCATAAGGGGCCTCCAATGGTAAGTTCAAATTATAGCTGTATTGTGTATTGGCTGGGTGACCTTCAGCAAGTAATATAGCTTCTCCAACTCTCTCTTATGAAGTAGAACAGTAATGCTTAAGTCACTATTAGGCACAGTCGTGCACACCTGTAACCCCAGCACTCATGAGGTTAAGGCAGGAGGGATGCCACAAGTGCCAGTGCCAGCCTGGGCTACATAGTGAGTCCAAGGCCAGCCTATACTACATAGTGAGGCCATGTCTCAAAAACAAAAATACTTAAGTCATAGAATTGTTGTGAGGGGTACTCAAGAGCATATCCATGAAAAAATGTGGATTAATCACGTGTATTTCTCTAAAAGAATGGTGAAGGGATTTCTTTAAGCTTAAAATCAAAACTAGCAAGACAGGAGATGCTTGCCACAAAGCAGGTAGATAAGTGCTCACTCAGCTACCAGCCTTGAAGCAGCCACCTTTGATTGTGACCTCCCCTTAGACCTCAGAAATCTCTGGAAATGGGGGCAGAAGGAGGACTGAGAAGAAGAGGATTACTTAAGCATCTAAGAAGCAGGACCCACAGTCCTACCTCTCGCTCCAAGTAGCCATCTTGGCAGAGGATGGAAGGAGTAAACCAGAGACTTTACTGGATTGAGAGACATCAGACACATTGCACATGTACTTTCTGAAAGTAGAAATTTAGAGAAAGCTTACAAGCTGATAGTGAGCAGCCCCCGTTCTTCTTCCTGACCTGGCTTCAAGCCTGGCACCACAGAGGATGAGGTACCTTCTCTGTGATATCTGACCAGGCTAAGAGAAAATATGTTAGCAGACAAAAAGACCAAAACAAAAGACTTATAGTACTCAAGCAAAAGCCTAGTTAGTTCTAAGAAAGTAGAAAAGAAAGTCTCTTGCACTCAGAGCTTCTATTTAGTGTTCTACTCTTTAAGAACAAGCTGCAGCAGCAGCCCAGATCTCTGTAAGTTTGGGGTAGAATCCCTGGCCAGCATAAGACTAGGCAGAAGAGAAAAAGTCTGTCAGGGGAAACTGCACAGAGAGATGGAGTAGGACAGGACCCAATCTGATAGTCTTTGGTACATGTGTGTATTTGAGTTTATAGGCTAATGAAGAAGGAAATAGAGGGCAGGGGACCCAAAGACTGGAGACATTTGGAAACATGGTGAAGCCAGAGGCTTATAAAGGGCGATGCCGAGGCAGAGTCTGAAATTAGGAGAGGGAGGAAGGGCATGTGTCTGGATGTGACACCAAGAAATAGCATTGGCTTGTGAAGGTGACACTTTGGTGGCACTCAGCATAAACCTAAAGTAGGAAGGAGGGCAGGATGGGGCATGGTGGAAAGTCAGGGTACAGAAGGTAGCACATCCCGGGGTGCAAAGGGCAGAGGACTTTTCCCTTTGAGGGGTGAGGAGCTGGTGAAATGCACAGGTTTAGGAATCCAGTGCTGGCAGGTGACTCCAAGGCCTTTGTTCCTCCCTCTCCCATCAGTCCTTTTATTGTTTGCTCTTTCTGGGGAAGATGAATAAGGTATTAAAAGCTGAATTCTTGAATGGAGCCTTTCCTGTTCTCATGAAGTTTATAGTGTTATATCATTAGTCTTCATTAAGTGACATGTAACAGTTGTACATTCAGTAGAAAAAAAAAAAGTGTAACTGCTTGTGAATGTTTTTGGAAGTTTCCCTCCAGGAATTACATTTGTCTTTTTTTTTTTTTTTGGCGGAACCAGGGATTCAAGTCAGGCCTTTGCACTTGCCAGGGAAGCGCTTATTCCACTGAGCCATCTCCCCGGCATGCATTTTGCATTTGTCTTTTCAAAAATTTATACAAATAAGATCATGTTGTTTTGTGCCTTTTCATTGATTACTCTGCTCTGGATGTCTTATACAGAAAATGCCTCAGTAAGGCAGCTGCAGAGAATTCCTTCTTAAGGATTATGTAATTTATGTAACTGGTATTCTGTGTGTGAGATTGTAGGTGTTTTTCTAATTTTTGCTATTGCCAGCAGTAGTGGGGTATCTTTATATGTAGTAAGTTTATGAGGAGGTAAATCCTCAGCAATAAGATAGATGGAGCAGAGGGCACCTTTTTATTTTGATAACTATGGGTCAGTTTAGCAGTCACAATATAGCTACATTGTTTTAGCTGACTTCTCCAAAATTCAGTCCTACAGTCTGGGGTGCTTCAATTAACCTAAAATTTTGTTAACCTATAAAAGCTCATAAATCTTCCACCCTGAAAACATTTTAAAAAGAAATTCAGATGTGGATGGATCATTAAAGTATCCTTGGATAAAAGATGGAAAGCAATCTTCCACTTCACTCTTCCTAGGTTCCTCTTTTGGCCCAGAAGAGCATAATAGTCCATTTTGTGAATATGCTAAGATTTATGTACACTGTTCTCCTTGAGCTTGCTGCTGTGGTATTGGGGGTTTTACTTTTGCATTCAGCCTGCAGTGAGCATTTTTGTCAGAGCTCTCTTGGAAAATGGGGGAGCTACTGCAGGGAAATTGCTTATAGTGGAATATGTGAACTTAAAATTTTGATTACTATTCACAGATTTAGAAAGAATGTATCCACTTGTGCTTCTGGTAGCAAGGTGTACTTTTATCTTTTCCTCATAGCAAAAAGGTGTCTCTCACTGGCCCAGGCAGACCTTGAATTCATAGTGCTCTTCCTACCTCAGCTTCCCAAGTGCTAGGAATATAGATGTGCACCACCACCTCTGGCTGTCACCATTGACCTTTTAACTTCTTAACTTTTAGTCAAAAATACTATTGATTATCTTTCATTACCTGAGGTAAAACATCTTTTCATACACAGTTTTATATGTCATTTTTACTTTTCTCTATAAACTGCCCATTTTTAATAAGATCTTTTATAGAAAAGAAATAGTGCCTTTATTAAGTGTTTTGTAAAAAAAATTCCTCAGTTCCTGATGCTTCAAGAATTTATTTTGGTAGAGAGCAAGAAGGGGAGATCTTTTTCCTTAGACACCTCTCACATGGCCATTTAATTTATTGAATATTTACTGTTCTTCCTGGTTAAGTTGCTGCCATATACTCAGTTCCCATATGGTTTCTGATATACTTTTGGACATTCTGTTCTTCTTTGGTACCAGACTGCTTTAATACTGAAATCTTCATGGTACATTTATTTCCTTTTTAAGGTCAGTCTTGCCTGCTTGCTCTTGATTATCAGTATTTTCCTGAGGCATCTTTACCACTTTTGGCTACTGAAACATTTCATCTTAAGCCTGCTCCTTTATTTTCAAGCCTATTGACATGACCTATCTACCAGTTAAAACCTAGTTTTTGGATCTGATAACACTTTTTAAATTAGTCTCGGGCCAGGGAGATGGTTCAGTGGAATAAGTGCTTCCCTGGCAAGCACAAGGGCTGAATCCAATCCTGGGTTCCGCAAAAAAAAAAAAAAAAAAAAAAAAAATGGGATAGAATTAGTCTCTTTGCCTTTAAATTCTCATTTATCCTGAGCATCTTATCAGGTTAAATTTTCTCTACCCAAATTCTCAAGGGTTTCCAAATTGGACCCGGATATTTAGCCCTCCTTTTAGGGATAGCAGACCCCTCACACGGCCTTCTTAGACTGCCCACTCCAGAGTCTGAGCAGAGACTTCTGCTGCAATGCCTTCACATGTGTGAGCCCTTGTGACAGCACTGTGTAGCCTCACAGACCAGTGAGGCAGCTCTGCCTGCACTGAGAGGCCTCTGAGCCAGATCCTCTGCTCAGGACACTGCCTGGCTCCTTGGGTCTGTGGCTGGGAGGGCCTGCTGTTGGGCCACAGCACTCTCACCCCTCTTGGTGTCTTTCTCATAATTGAATGAATGGCTAAAATTATGCATTTATGTTATTTTTAAAGAATAAGGAAAGGGAAAAGAGAAATTGCATTTCATCCCTATAAGAAATACTACAAATTCCAACTTTTCATCATCTTTCTTGTTATATGTGGCAACTACAATTACAAGAGACTGTAACATAATAAAGGAGAACACGATGAGGTCTGTGAGGCCTGGGAAAGCTATGACTTTTTCCCTTCAAACCTAGCAAATCTGAGTGTAGAACTAAGTGTTCCAGGCAAGGAATCCTGAAATACAGTTGTTCCTGCTATTTTTAGCCCACCCAGTTAGACTCTTCAATCAGTATGGGTACTTTTATGACCTCTTTCTAATTAAATGTTTTACTCCTTCAAATGGCTGAAGTTGCCAGGTGGGCACAAAAAAGCCGCCGTTGACACTACAGAGTTCAAGTGAGCACAGTGAGCTGCCCCTGCTGTCGGCCAGGCTGCTGTGGCACATCCTCCTCCTACTGCAGGAAGTCAGCAAGACCTCTTCTGTAGGAACAGGGTGTCATTGACCTACCCACACAAGGTCGTTGTGGATCTGTGGCCCTCACCCAGCTGAAGCCTGCTGCAGCAGAGTAGGCCCATGGGGCCCACAGCAGCAGGGTCCAAGCTGGTCTAAGTATTACTACATCCAGGGAAAAATGGCATTCAGGGTCCTAGGAAGAAGGAGACCTCTAGCCTGGGGAGATTGGAGGCACTAGTGGGTGGCATTAGTTTGAATGTTCCCAGCAGGGTTGCCTGGGGTGAAGGGCCATGTGGAATTTTCAAGAAGTGTAGTGACTTGTTCAGACTTGGGTTTCTAAAGGTGAGTGGGGCAGAGGAGTTCAGAGGGCAAGAATTGGTTGTCCAGGAAAGCAGTGGCAGTGGATGCTCTGGGGGGTGGGGAAGGTGGACTTGGCAGGATCCACAGCTGGGAGATGGGGTGTCACATAGGAGCCAGTCTGGGAAGACAGCCTTCCAGCTTACCAGTGAGGTGGGTGGGCATGCCCTATAGCTGAGGAAGGAGATGGCAAGGAGACATTTGAAGGCTCACTAGACTAAATCACTATAGGGAAGAGGGAACTGGGCTTGGGAAGGAGGAGGGTTTAGCACCCAGAGCATTTCGTACATGGCATGTCTTCACCCTTCTTTGAGCAGCAGGAGCTTTCATCATTCCTCCCTGAAAGGAATGTATTACACATGGAGCCTTAGAGCAGATGAAAAGCCAGGGTATGAAGTCCAAAGCCCCTTGTCCAGAGACCTCTTGAGGGCTACAAAGCTGGATCAGAGAGGAACAATTACTCGATAAGAAAAAACCAGTGAGGTCCAGGATGGGAGGGTAGCCTGATGTCCACAGCTACGCAGATTGTGTGTTAGTAAAGATTTTTAAAGGCGCGCGCGTGTGTGTGTGTGTGTCTCCGTGTCTGTGTCTCCGTGTCTGTGTATAACCTTAGCTGGGAATGGTGGAGCATCAGAAGGCTTAGGCATGAGGATCACAAGTTCTGGGCCAGCCTGATTTCTTAATGAAACTGTGTCAAAAAAAACCCAAAACTGGGAACTAGGCATGTGGCACCTTTAATTCCAGCATTTAGGCTGGCAGTAGTGCCATGAGTTTGAGGCCAGCCTGGGTTACAGAGTGAGTTCAAGGGCAGCCTGGACTGCATAGCAAGACCCTGTCAGGAAAAAAAATCAAACACTGGGGATATGCTGGCAAGCACAAGGATCTGACTTAAATCCCCAGTTCTGCAAAAAAAAAAAACACTTGGAGGGCTGCGGCTCAATGATGTGGCTTGGTGATGGAGCCCTGGCCTAGCGTGCAAGAGGCCCTGGGTTCCATTCCCAGTATTAAACTTCTTCAACCCCAAATCCCCATTGGTATGAAATTATCTTACAAAATACTTACATAAATGCATAAAGATGTAAGTGCAGAATGTTCATTGCCATTCTGACAAATTACAGGCATTCCAAACACCCACCAAGTAATTTAGCTGTGTAATTGTATATGTGCTAAACATAGATCTGCAAGGTACATTGTTAAATGAAGAAAAGCTAGAATGGGAACTGCATATAATCAGATTTCTGTCAAAATAAGTACCAAAAATATGCATGTATTTGTATGTTGTATACAAAAGTGTTCATCACATGTTAACAAAAGCTATCTCTGGGGCCTGTGTTGAAGAGACTTCCCCACTTCTAAATTTTGGTTGGTGTCTGTCATTTTAAATATTTTTCTCTCAAGTACTTATTAATATTTAAGACAAAGAAATGATTTTGGAAAGATGAAAGCTGCTGTGTTAGCCTGGTTGGAAGAGATACTACAAGCAGCAGAGCACTGAGGGGCGTTAGTCCCAGGATGAGTCCGCCGGGACAATGTAGGGATGCATGAAACCAAACAGATGCCAGAGGCCAAAAGTGAGCCCCACTGACTCCCTTCATTCCTAAGTTGTCAGGGATCATACTGCCCTGGTTGTTGACAGTTTATATCTGTGCTGAAGCACCTATGCTGGGGGGAAAAAAAAAAGATAATAGGGGTGTGACTCTTGGATGCTGTGCTGTTTGCCCTGGAGTCAACCCCAGCGTCTGTGCTACCTCCGGGAAGAAGGATGCTCCTTCCAGCTACTGCTCAGCAGTAAGATTTTTGTCCACACTTTTTAAAAAAGGGATGGATGTGAACCCAAAATGCTGAAACTTTGTCCTTGTCTGTACAATTTTCATGTTTCTTGACCTAGTATCCTTTTTTCTTCTAACGGTGGTTGATGACTAACATCAAGCACAAAGGCAGGCTCATTTGGAGTGCTCTGCTGTTGTTCCCTCAGCACTTGGGCCTGCTTCTTTTCTTTAGGTCTGGGTATTTTGCAATCATTCCAGCTTAGCAGGTTCTCACTTGGTTCAAGCCAGTTCATAAATGGTGTGTTTTCCTCACCCCAGGACTTCTGTGCTATTTACTGCTACCAAATAGGGTAGGTAAGCAGCCCACAGAGAGGCCCCCTTTCAGCTCAACTCCCTCCCTTCCCCTGGCAGCTTTTTATCTGCCTCTTTATTTCTTATCTGAAGACCTAGCTTCCTTTCCCAGAAGTTGGCCAGGTGAAGAATGGGCAGCCATGAGGTTGGGAGGTTTTCAGAAATGAACACAGCCCACTTTCTGTTTTCAGAATTAAATTTTTCTTTCTTTTTTTCCTTTAACAACTATAGGATAGCTTCCTTTCATATTTTAGTTTTATATCTATTATGTTTGTTTATATCAGATCTTTCTAGGCTCATATTATGCAAATCAATTTTCTTAAAACTATTTTAACCTCCAAACTTCCTTGTGACTTTAATTTCTAACAAGTGTGTTAGCATACTGCCATCCAAATAGAATATATTCAGAAGCCTAGAGGGTTTCTGTCCAGATTTTAAGTCTCAAGCTGGGACTTAAGAGTTTAAAATAGATACTCCCTGGCTGAGGGTGTAGCTTAGCAATAGAGCATTTGTCTAGCATGCACAAAAGGCCCTGAGTTCCATCCCCAGCACTACAAACAAAACAAAAAGTTGTTCTTTGTTTGCTTCCTTTCAGACCACTTGTAGTTTTCCTGAATTCTAGGTCAAGAAGCATGAAAATTATACAGACAAGGACAAAGTTCCAGCATTTTGGGTTCACATCCTTCCCTTTTTTAAAAAGTGTGGACAAAAATCTTATTACTGAGCAGTAGCTGGAAGGAGCATCCTTCTTCCCGGAAGTAGCACAGACGCTGGGGTTTGACTCCAGCGCAAACAGCACAGCATCCAAGAGTCACACCCCTATACCACCTTAGCAACTGAATTAAAGTATACCATTGCTTGTGTTTCTAAATTGTGTTTCTAAATCCAGTGACACCAAGGAGTGTTTGGCTGGCCACTCATTCCGTAGAAGAAATGACTGATGCTCCATGTCCTGCCTCTTGAGTTTAGGGCTGTTTATGAATAGTGAACAGACCTGGGCGGCTATTTGATTTGCAAGGTGTGAGACATAGCTGACAGATCGCCAGGGAAGATGGATATTCTGTCTGTGTAGCAGAGAAATGATGAATAAGAAACATGAATTTGTACCATCTGGGTTGGAATTTCCCAGTAGGGATGGATATTTATTTAAAAATATTAATGATCATTGACACTTTTCCCTCTTACGCTTCAGTGGCTTCCTTTTAAAATAGCTTAGTGAATTGCTGTTTCATTTTTAGTCTTGATTGCTTGGTTTCCAAAGCTCAGCCACTTACTAACTCCTAAAAAATGTATAGGCTCAACCAATGGACTGTTTCTTTGACCTTGGGTGAAAGTTTTCTTTCTTATTTTGTTTTTAATTTGGTAGTTGCAGGGGCTTTTCTCTGTGTGGTTAATAATAGCTGTAAGGTGAAGTGAATGATCCTCTTCAAAATGAACTTGACCTGAAGGCAAGGACTTGTCATGACTGTGCTAGGTGAGGCCTGTATATGCTAAAAATTTCCAGTAGCTTAGAACTGATTTGAAATTTATGAATAGTTTTATGGAAGCAGTTCAAGCAAGCATCAAAACCTCAGCTAAAATTAGTTCTTGCTAGCTGGCAAAGTCTCTGGCCTGGAAATGACACAAAATTAGATAAAATATAGTATTCCCATAAGTTTCTTGTTTTTTTGGGACAAGGTCTCACTGTGTAGTCCAGGCTGGCCTCAAACTCATATCAGTCCCAGCCTCAGAGTGCTAGGATTACAGGCATGTACCTCCATGCCCAGCTTATTTCTATAAGTTTTGGGGGGATTGGTCACCTGATAATTGATAATAGTTTATTCATTCACTGAGTACATATTTTTGAATTTATTTGCCAAGCATTTGTTCATTCAACAAAGATTTCTAGAGTGTCTGTAGCATCGTACACATTAGCCAGGGATTGGGACACACCTGTGACCAGGTAGGCATAGGCCCTCCCTCATGGCACTGACAGTGCACTGAAGAGCAGTGCTTAAACTCCTGGTATTCAAGTATGCTAAGAAGGAGTGTTGCTATTTTTTTTTTTTTTTGGTTTGGATTTCTTGTTTGGGTTTTTTTTTTGTTTTTTTTTTTTTTTTATGTTTTAGACAGGGTTTCACCATGTGGTGCAGATTGGCTTCAAACCCACAGTGATCCTCCTGGCTCAGCCTCCAAGTGCTAGAGTTACTGGTGCATGCACTCTGCCCAGCAGAGGGAGTATTTTTAAAACTAAGTGAGAAGGAGCTGGTCCCTTGCTCTGGAGGTTTACAGCAGGTCAGAGAGCAGACACTGCAGCAGGGCTTTTGGAAGACACTGGAGGACAAAGGGTAGTGGAGTCAGGTATGGGTGTGAGCTGGGTGCTAATTATTACCCTCTGTCTCACAGCATGGACAAGGACAGTCCTGACGTTCACCAGGATCTGAATGCCCTCAAAACCAAGTTCCAGGAAGTACGCAGGCTCATCAGCACCATGCCTGGCATCCAGTTGAGTCCCGAACAGCAGCAGCAGCAACTACACAGCCTTCGGGAGCAAGTCAGGACTAAGAATGAACTTCTGCAGAAGTACAAGAGCCTCTGCATGTTTGAGATCCCCAAGGAGTAGAGCAAGCAGCTTCCAGGACTGCCCGAGAGAAGAGGAAGCGAGAGGTCCTGCCACCTCCCCACAAACTCCTTGGCACTGCTCCTTCAACCCCAGCTCTGATGTGCAGCCAAGTGGGGCTGGTGTGGTGCCTTGTTAGCTGACCTTGGTCTTGACTGTGTGGACATCAGCCCACAACTTCTGTGTGTGTGTGTGTGTGTGTGTGTTTTGTACACCCTGACTCCTGAGTGCCTGCTGCTACAAGAAAGAATGTTCCTGAGGCAGGGTAGGAGTGGCATGTTGGTTCCATTCTGTCTCTGGGGAGGGGCCATCTACTGTGCCTAGGTCCACCAGCAGCTCTGAAGAGCACTGCAGGAAAGGAGGCAGCTCCTGCTATCTCCTGCCCTTGGCTCCTCCTACCCCCAGTTCAATCTGGGTATACCAGGTACATACTGTTCCCATTAACAGCAGTTTCATGAAACATTTGCATAGCATTCACTGCTTGAGGTAGGTCTTCACTCATATGGCTTGAATTTAATAGAATTAAAAAAGGCTGTGAGAAATGAACACTGTTTTGAAAGGCTAGAGGGTGGGTGTCTTTTCCTCCCTGAAACAGTTTAGTTCCATTTGTGTTTGAGCTAGTGAACAACTGTGTCTGTGGGGTGCTGCCCAGAGCGCTGGCAGGGACCGCTGACTTCAGGCTCCCTCCTACTCCACCTCCTTACCACTGGCTCTGCTTCCTCCTGCAACCACAGGACCCAAGAGCAGCCAGCCAACTGACAGTGCAAGGCACCCTCCCCACACAGGTCCAGTTGGGTTTTAGGCAGACTTGTCTCCCCTCCAATCCATTGCCCTGGCTTAGAACATTCTTTCCTTTTGGCCTCCTCACCAAAGAGGCATTGTATTTGCTGCCCTGCAAAGGTTCTCCAACACATTTTTTTGTCCAAGAGAATCATGGTTCTAGTGAAAGTTGTGTGGTCCACCAGCCAGGTGTCCAGGACAGCTCTGGGCCAGGGTTGGTGGGATATGAGCTTAATCTGCAGGCTGTGGCCAACTTTTCATTCTTTGATGTTTACGTATACACTTAATTTCCCTAGCTCTGCTGATTTCCCACTAGATGGTGTTTGCATCCTTGCCTGTGACTGTCATACTGATAGATGATAGTAGTCCCTTCTTCTGCCTGAGAGGAAAGAGAAGTAACCAAATTGTTTAGATCTGGAAATGGGCTCACCACCTGTGCTACCTAGTCGGGGCTTAGCAGTCACCTACCAGTGGCCTCATTGGCAGCAGTGCTGGTTGGGTTGTTTGCAGCAGGAGTTCTAGTGGCATCAGCCTGTGGCCACCTATCAGGAGTTGGCTGGCATCCCAAGCTGTGTGAGGGAAGATACTAGTTTTCAGCAGCCAGAAAAGCAGGCTCTCAGTTGAAGTGGGTGATCACTTGTTAAACTAGTTGTACCTGGAGATTTGATACTTAACTGAATCAGTTATTTTCTTGAAATTTCACAGCAGTGAGTAGGCCTGTTTTCAGGCTTTGACCAAATAGCACAAAACAAAAATTTCAGACAATGGCTGGGTATGGTGGCACAGGCCCGTAATTCCAGTACTCAAGAGACTAATGCAGAAGGATTGATGAGTTCAAGACCAGCTTGGACTACCTAGTAGCAAGACCCTGTCTTAAATAAATAAATATCCAGACCATCGGAGTCTTTCTAAGAGGCTGGAATGAAAGGTGTCTCCTCAGAAAGGCAGATAAAAAGAAACTGTCCTGCATTCCTTTTTTTTTTTTTGACAAAACGGAATTGAACTCAGGCCCTTCTGCTTGCCAGGGAAGCACTTATTCTACTGAGCCATCTCCCCAGCCCCTTGCATTCCATTTTTGACTTGAGACATTTTTCATATTAAAAGAACTTAGGTTATGCTCTCAAGACATCATGGTCTGTTTTTGCCATGCTGGGACCCAAACCCAGGGAATGTTAGGTTTTGTGAGGAATTCAGAGTGGTTGTCTCTTGATGGTTAAAAGTGTTCCAGTGGCTTAGACACAGATTGAAACTGAATGACCTTTGTGTCTTCCCTCCCTCCCTCCAGCACCCCACCAGTTAAGCTAGTGTAATGTGGACCAGCTGCTCCCCTGGTAATGAGGACTTGTGGCAGTGTCTGCCTGGCAGGGACCTGGGGCCACCCCTTCTTGGAGGGTAGATGCCTTTCCGGGGTTTAATGAACAGTCCTGGCTAAGCAGCTCTCTCTTTAGCAAGGTAAAATCCTTTGCTGGGACTGTGTTGAGTATCCCTTATAGGCTTGAGCACCCTCTCGAGCCACCAGTTCTCCTGGGCAGTAGACACTTGTGCTAAGTGCTTTTGAAACACTACACTTAAGCCTCACAGTAACCCATGCAGAGGGGCTGTCTGTATTTCTCAACTGATGAATTAAAGCTTGGCAGATGTTGCTGGCTTCATCTTTGCAGTTGGGGTTGAAGGGAGAATTGGGTCACAAGTCACAAACAGGTGCCCCTGACCACCAAATGACTAAACAAGGCACAGGAGCCCATTGGATCCCAACGGGCAGCTGACCCTTTTAGAAATTGGAGGGAGCTGAAAGCCATGGTTCCAGTAATGTGGCAATCGAGCAAGGGGACAAGAGTCCAGCACCAGTCTGCTCTTCTTGGGTTCCATTTCCTATGTGTAACATCTGGGGCCATGTAACATACTCAGCAATCTTGAGATTTGAGCTTGACAACCTGTACCCCAAGTATGCCCCAAATCTAGAGATCGGCTGGAACAAAAGAGTAAGGTTCTGGGGTCGGGGAAATGCTTAGTGGAATAAGTGCTTCTCTGGCAAGCACAAGGGCCTGAGTTCAATTCCCCGATCCGCAAAAAAAAAAAAAAAAGAGGTTCTCAGGAAACCATACCCTTGATGACCAGGCCTAAAAACTAAGCAGGCAAATGGCAGGGTTGATTGGGGAGGACCCTGAACTTATCTTTGTCCAGATTTTGTATTAGTCCAGTCATCTGGAACTACTTTAAAGCCCTTTCTCCTAAGAAGTCTGAAGCTATTGTCAGAAAGGCAGGGTTATTTTTTAATTCTGGAGATAAGCGCCAGTGACTCAGAAGTGGGTCTCCTTTCCCAAGGGCCCTATCTAAAAGCAAAGAAAGCACAGTTATGTTCATTTTAAATAATTTTATTTTATATCAAAAAAACAGTAACTTTAAAGGCTTCACACAGTATAAATGCCTGGAGAATTTGTTCATGTCCATGTTAACACCGGAACTACTATTAAAGTGCAAGTTTTGTGTTTTGTTTTTCCCTTGTGCAACTTCACACACACACATACACACACACACACATGTAAACAAGTCATTTGGCTATGATTTGACCCACTCCCTCAGTCACTGGAGGGCAGAGGCTTGGCCTAGCCTCTGGGCAACGTGGTATCACAGATGAGATAATGCCCCACTGTTCTGACCCCTTCCGAAGCAGAGGGGGCAGGATGGTTAAGTGACGCCTGACAATGGCAGATGAACTTCACTCCCTCTCCCCACTTCCATTCTCAGGTCTCTGAGAAAAAGAAGACAGGTTCCCCTCTGCTGCACCCTGTCCCCCCAGTGGTGGGGGCGAGGGCGCCAATGGGGAAAGGCCGAATGTGGGAGAGTCCCAGTCTTCTCTGGTTCTTTGCTTCCAGAACAGATGACCGTCCCTTCTCAAGTGGCGCCTTCCCAAAGCACAGGCCTGGTCTGGGGAGGGAAGAGACCATAGCGCGCACTCGAGGGCCAGGGCGCACGGCTGTCCGGGAGTTGATTTTTATTTTTAAACAAAAAAGGTCCTCGGGTTGCTTCGCTGGCGGGCCGGGGGCTCCTAGCTGATGACGCAGCGCTCCTTATCCTTGGCCTGGCTGCCACCGCTGGCCTTCTCACGGATATACATGAGGTCGCTGTGCACGCTGGGCCTGCGTGCGAATGGGGCCACAATGCCAAAGGCGTCGCCAGGGTCGCTGCCGCCGCCGCTGCCCGCCCGCAACAGCTTCTTGTTGCGCAGTGCCTTCTTGTGCAGCACGTCGCAGTACTGAACGGACACCTTTCGGTGCAAATCCGGACTCATCTCACTCGGCAACTTGGCCATGGCAAAGAGCGCGCGAAACATCTGGTCCAGGCTGCTGTTCTTTTTGGCTGAAATCTCGAAGTAGGAGCAGCGCTGGGGGTCGTCACCCACCAATTGGTCAATCTCACGCTGCTCCACCTCCCGGTAGAAGTCTCGGTCCCCTTTGTTACCACAGATGACCAGGGGCACGTCCGCATTCTCCTTAGTTTTATTCTTGAGGCAAGATTTGGTGTCCAGGATCTGCTGCTTGAGTCTTTGCACCTCCTCAAAAGAGTCGCGGTTGTCCAGGCTGAACACCAAGATGAAAACGTCTCCTGAAGTGAAAGAGAGGGGGAAAAAGGTGAAGGAAGTGCCAAAGGGGCTTCTGCAGCCGCGCGAGGCGCTGACCTCTTCTGGCGCAAAACAACACAGGGCAGCCAGACCCACGGTCTGCGCTGCCAGCCCAGCCCTTGCCGGCCGCCCCTAAACTAACAGTCGTCACTCCCCTGCTCCCTTACCGCATGCCCGATCGGGCTCTCCGCTTACCTGTGAGAATGGAGAGGCGCCGCATGGCAGGGAACGGGTGGTTGCCGGACGTATCGAGAATGTCCAGCTGGTAGACCTCACCGCGGATGGAATAGAACTTGCGGTGGAAGTCCTCGATGGTGGGCGTGTAGGTTTCCTCGAAGCGGCCTGTGAGGAAGCGCGAAACGATGGCCGTCTTGCCCACCTTGGACGAGCCGAGGATGACCATGCGGTAACAGTTCTTGGCCGGGATACACAGCTCCGAGTCGCTTGGACACATCTTCTTGATCATCGCAGCCAGTTTCATTGGGCAGGGGACGCGGACCCTTCGCGAGGGCGAAAGCGGGCCGAGAGAAGCGCGGGGAGCGAGCGGGGGCGCAGGCGAGGCGGCGCTGCGCGGCCAGGGGTCTCTGCTCCGGCTGGGTTTTGCTCGGGCTGGAGCTCAGGCGCGGCCGCGCCGAACTCAGGTCTACACCGCTCGCTCTGCCTCTCCGCGCCCCGCCGCGGCTCTTATAGCAGCCCTCGAGGCCGCCCCACCCCTGCCCGCCCAGCGTCGGCGCGTCACGCCCCGCGGACGCCCTCGCGCCGCCCAGCCCCCAGCGACTTCATCCAGCTGCTGCCCTGCGTGTGCGCTTTGGGCCTGGGAAGCGAACTGAGTCCAAGTGTAGGTGAGAGCCTGTGCGCTTACTCCGCACTGGGCACAGCTGGTCTGACCCTCCGTGACTTTGGGCAAAGACCCAAACCCCTCACCACAGCACTTTCCCCGGCATACACTTTTCCCGTAATAGTGGTAGCATTTACTGGGTGCTTGGGCGTATCGTCTATTTTTCAGTCCTCAGAAATGAAACCCCAACACCAGTTCCTCTGGTCTCCAGGCCAGTTCTTACTCCCCGGAGGCGATGGCTGCATGAGGCCGGTTACTACTGGCTTCCAGCGTTGAGTTCCGCGCTGCACACTGCCGCCGCCAGGAGGCAGCAGAGGACCCGCCTGCAGCGTGCAGAATAGCCGGCGGGTCTCAGCTTGGAGTGGAGTCTAGGGGCAGCCGATGGGGCCCAGGAACCAAGTGGCGTAGGCCTTGGGCTCTGAGCTGGGCCCAGCAGAACCTGACCCCCAACTTAGATCCTCACTTCAGGCCTCAGGCTGGTCCTTTCTTTCAACCAAAGATATTCTGTGGCATGAAGAACTTCTTAGCCAGGGCCTGGCCCCCAATTCCTTTCCAGTCTGACCTGCAGAAAGCCAGAGACTTGCCCTTCTTGACTCAGGCCAGGGTTCCCTTCTTCCTCCCCAATGCATTCGGAGGGAGCTGGGGCTCAAAACCGACTGGTGGGGACTGAGGGAGTCTGAGAGCATAGCATTCTCTGGTCCTCAACGTCCCTTTCTTGGAGATGGCGCTCTGGTTCGTGACAGTGAGTAGAACGCCCATGCACTTTCAGAAGGCATGATCTGATGGTAACAATAACAATGAGTAGTAAATGACCCGAGTTCTCTGGCAAGGGGGCGGCTTAGGGCTGATCAGTAACCAGAAGTGGGTGGGATGCTGCAGAAAGGCCCAGAAATAGTGTGTCTGTAACTAAATGCTCCAGCCAGGGTGGAAAGACCATTCTGGCTGTGACAGGCCAGGCTATGCTTGTGTCTTGCTTTAGTAGTGTTTGATTTAGAGAAATCCCAGGGAGCCATTATCAGATGCCACTCACCCATCTGTGGGTTCTGGTGTAAAGACCAGCTATTTACAAAGGGGGCCTGCCTGTGCACTCTTGTTTGCCCAGGGAGGGAGGGGTTCTCAATGCATTGCATTCTGCCCCTCCCAGCAGAGCCAGGGCCAAGAAGTACTGCACCTCTGCAGAAGAGCACAGCGCATCCACACCCAGGGCTCTCACAGACCCATGAGTGTTGATTTTTGTGTCAGGTCTGTAATAAGTGATGCCACCCTCTCTTTTTGGGGGTCAGGAACTAGTATTATCTGCATTGTACAAATGGCACAACTCAGGTTCTGGAAAGTGACTTGCTGGGGTCCTATGACTAGCAACAGCTGCTGGCACCCTAAGGACATCATGCCAGTTCTTCTTGTACCTGGCACTAACCTTCATGGCATCTGGCTTCTTTCCCTTGCTTCACTTTTGCTTTTGGGAATCTCAAACATACAGCAGCCAGATCTGAGATGTGTCAATAGTCCAGGCCCAGCTCTGACTCCCAACGGAGTTTCCTTACAAGTTACCTGACAAGTCAGCTGAGGCTGGATCCTCCACTGAGCTTAGTTTTCACCCGTTATGATGGGGTGAACATGTCTGCCCTATGAGGTGAGGAATCTAGTTTGTATCAGATGCACACTGCTGTGCACAAGGATGCAGGGAGCTCACTATAGAAAAGGGCCAGCAGGGTGCAAGGGTGTTTGTCACTCCTAGAGTGAGGGATGTCTGGCCTGCTTCCCACACAAACACCATGCAGTGCCTGGGGCTCCAACCCAGGATAACTTTTGGCCATGGACTGGAAGATGGCATAGCCTTTTCCCCTGGGGCTGTACTCCTGGGGTGTCTACTGAAAACAGTAGAGGGTCAGAGGGTGGCAGGACCAAGGATACATCGCACCTGTTCCCATGGAGGTGTAGAGTGCCCAGGGCCCAGCCTAGATTCAGAGCCTTCCTCATGATCAGTCCCCAGTCAGATTCAAAGCTGGCCTTGACTTTACTCCCCCAATCCTTGGTAAGGGAGGGTGGTAGATACAGGACAGCCATGGCTTTTGGGCCTGATACCTACCTCATGAAGCTGGGCTGCTTGGACTCCTCCCCAAGTAAGCAAGTGCACTCGCTCAGCACTGCTCGCCATCACTTCCACTCTGAATGCCCGAAGCACCTCAGGCGAATCTGGACTCTGGGACCTCCTTTCCACAGGAGTGGGCAGTGATACTTTAGCTCAGTTTTCCTTGTTCACCTCCTTTTTCTTTTATTTTCAAAAGGATATTTTTTATTACAAATATAATAAATGAGTTTTTAAAATCTAGATCATTTCAGAAAGAACTGGGTGACACGACATGGGAGACAGGGCCTTCTTGGCCATACCCTAGACCAGCTGAACCAGCTGTTAACTCGCCTCCTTTTCCTTTTTCCAGTCTTTGCCTTTGGGACTTGAGAGCAGGCCCTGTGCTCATCCGAGTGAGCACTGTGGCTGGGGACCGAAAGGCAAGGACAATCTCATCAGCCCGTCTGGCTCTGCAGAGGGAGATGCACCCTGGCTTCCAGCCGCTCCCATGCCCGTCCCATCTCAGTGTGTTTACATCGTTATAATGGTACATGTTGTTGTGCAGCAAATCCTTCCATTCGAGTAGGCTTCAGACATGCACTGCAAACCATTTTGGAGGCCCAAAGCCTGTCTGTAAATGGTATTTACTTGCAGTACAGCAGTTTCCCTGCTCAGAATGGAGGGAGCTGTGAGCATTTGGTCCAGTGTTGGGGGAAGTTTGGGAGCAAGGTGGAAGGCACCCTCACCCCCAACTGCCGGAAACATTGACCACAAAGACTGGTATAAAGAGAATCCAGAAATTCTCAAAAGCTAGTTTGAGGGAAGCAATGGTCAGACCCACTTTCAAGCAGTGATGTCCCGAGCCAGGCCCATACAGAGGCATGTAGACACTTCCAGTGGTGGGTATAGGTGAGCAGAGCACGGACCCAAGTGCCAGCAGGGCCCTGACGTGCATCTCCATCCTGCTTCCCAGTGGCCATATAAAAGGGCCTGCTGGTTAGCTCAGTTGTCTAAGTACCCGCTCATGCAAATGCAGTCAGGCTCAGGATACCACAGTTCAAACCCCATGTCCACCTGCCTTACCAGACCTGCCCTTAAGGCAGGCTGAGCCAAAAAAAAAAAAAAAGCCTAGTGGTCATATGACCCTGGTCCATTGGCACCTGTTGAAAAAGAAAAGACTAAACAGAGCTGGCTTTCTGTCCCCTCTGACAGGGTTCCTCCATCAAGCTGAGGTCAAAAACTTCTGGCAGTTTCCTTGTTGGTGACAAGCTCTGTTCTCAACACAGTAAACCCTCCCAGTAGGGGCCAGCTCTGCCTAAGGCTCCCAGCACTGCCCCAGGTTCCATCCCACCTCCCACAGGTTGTGGACACATGGGTCCCAGGCTATAGTTTTGTGGCCCTGCTCAGGCAGTCCTGTATGTGCAGAGGTCCTGGCAGAGGGAATGGGCACCGTCACCTTTGCATATGCAAGCAGAGAAACAGGGATTGACAGATAGATCAGACTAGATGGCAGCCCCTTGAGCTCTGCAACAGATTCTGGATACTAGAAATGAAAGAGAAAGTCTGGGCTCATGACTGTCTTCTGGCCGGAACCAAAGAACAGCTCATGTGTGCCCTGGGAGGCCTTGACCCTGTGAGGCAACTCTGAGGACCTGGAGAATCCAGCCTTGCAGGCAGCTTGGCTACCAGCTCCAGCTGGTGTGAACCTAGGGGCGTGGGAGAGAGCTGTGTGCTGGCCCGAGTTGACTCTCTCCCTTCATTGGAATAAGAGCACTCATCTCTTCTAATGCCTTTCTCATCCTAAAAGGGCAGACCTGGTTCCCCGTCCACATTGTCATTTGTTTGCTGCTTGGCTTCTGGCTCATGCCCACACCACTACTTCCCCAATTTTTCTTGCTGTTGTGTCTCTCAAAGGCCCATATGTTGAATGGGCAGGCCCAAACCTATGGTGCTGTTGAGGGTAATAGAGCCTAAAGGAGATGGGGCTTGGCTAGAGGAACTGGCCCACTGGGATCATGCCCTTGGAGGGGATACTGGGAGCACAGCTTTCCCTGTCCACCATGAGGTAAGCAGGTCTCCTCCACCATGTGCAACAACCATGAAATACAGAGGCCCAAAGCATCAAGCAATTATTGACTGAAAGCTCTACAACCATTAGCTAAAATAAACCTTTAAGTTCGCCATCTCTGGTATTTTGTTTTAGTAGAGAAAAGCTGATTAACAATCCCCACCAATTAACTGTAGTATCAGTGAACTCACCACAAAGACAGGTCTAGAAATGGCCAGCAGGAGATCTACTGTAAATACATGGATTTTTTAAGTCATTGAGATGAGACTGTAAAATGATACAGACAGTCTAGCAGTTACTTCAAATGTCAAATCAGTTAACTCATGGCCCAGCAATTCTGCCCTAGGCAGACAACCAGAAGAAATGAAATGTGTTCACATAAAAACTGTACACAGATGTTCACAGCAGTATTTATTCACAATAACCTAAAGGTGGAAATAAGGCAAGTGTCTATCCACTGTGATGAATGGATAAACAAAATATAGTCCATCCATACAATGGAATATTTTCAGCAATAAGAAGGAAAAAGATATCACTATGGTTTGAAGACCCTCCCAAAACACAAGGTGATATTTAATCCTCACGGGAGGTATTAGAGGGTGGAAACTTGATCTGACTAAGTGTTCAGTGGGGGGACCTTTGGGAGGTAGTGCAGGTTAAATGAGGCCTGTAGTCCAAAAGGACTGTGATTTTGTGAGGAGATATGTAAATGAGATGTAAATGCTTTTTCACCGTGTCATACACTGCCTCACCTTGGGATCTGTGGTCTTTGCTGACAGGAACAACCTCACCGGCTAGGGCCACCTGCTGTAGTTTGAACCTTGAGTGTCCCCCGGAAGCTTTTGTTGAAGGCTTGGCCCCAGGATGGTGCAGTGAGAGGTAGTGGAGCCTTTAAGAAGTGTGGCCATGTGGGAGGTCTTTAGGTCACGAAGGGTTTTCCCTTGAAGAGGATCATTGGATCCGGACCTCTTCATCCTGTTTCTTGGTGATGAGGTAAGATGCTCCTTGGTCATGATATGCTGTGTTGCCAAAAGTGCAAAGCAACAGGACCAACTGACCACAGGCAAGAACCTCTGCAGGCCTGAGCCAAGTGAAGCCTTTGTCGCTGTGGTTCCAGGTAGTTTGTTAGGGCGACAGAGGGATAACCACCCAAGAACTTCTCAGCCTTCAGAGCCATTAGCCAATTAAACCTTTATTTGTAAACTAATCTGTGATATTTTGTTATGGTGACAAAAGGCAGACTAAAACAAGAACCTACGCATGATAGGACATGGCTGACCTTCAAGGACCGTGCTGAGCTGAGGGTGTGCTAGAGCGCCTGCCTGGTGTGTGCAAGGCTCTGGGTTCACTCCAGCACTGAAAAGAAGACATCATGCTAAGTGAAAAGCTAGACACAAGAGGGCAAATAGTGTACTATGATTCTTTATATGAAACATCCAGAAGACAAAGCCAGAGACAGGAAGCAGAGTGGCAACTGATTATTGCTTAAGATTGGTGACAGCTAAGAGGCAAGACGAGATGGAAATGTTATATGGCTGTAGTGATGGCTGCACATCCCTGTGGATAAACTGAAAGCCATCGTATGTGTCTGTGCCCAGTAGGTGACTTGATATGAATTACATCTCAGTAAGGATGCTCAAATTAGCCTTGAAATGAAAGTATGGAGTGGTGTCTCCTTATCACAATCCCCTCACCCTTCGGACCTTTTCACCAGTCCTTGCTTCCAGCCAACTGTGCTGTCTCTCACTACTGACCTGCACCCCACTCGGTGGCTGGGGATTGAAGCCTCTCACCAGGCTGCAGGTGATAGGGCCTTGGCCATGCTGCTCACACAGACTGGAAAGGTTCTCAGCACTCTGGCCTCCATTTCACTGACACCTGCTCGCCCCCAGTAAACAGGCCAAGACTAACCCAAGAGCAATGGGGTGGCCAGGGGGACCTGAACAGTGTGTGGCGGTGATGCCTTGGGGTGACCCTCCACAGGGGTGAGCTTGGCAGGAGACTGCAGGAGCTGGGCTTGTTGGGCCGAGTCTGCTAGTTGTGGGGAGTCCTGGCTTCCTTCTGCTCCCGCAGTGTGATGCTGAGCTAGCTAGTGGGACTGAAAATAAATCTAGCCATGGAGGGAGCTGGGCCTGACAGGGAGATAGGGGGAGCAGGCTCCAGGACACAGAGGCCACTCAGGGCTGAACCTCTTTGGATATCTCTTGGTGCCAGACATTCCCCCTGGGGAGCAGAGAAGGAGACTCATAGAGGGTTCTGGTACTGGCAAAGGGCTGTTGCTGCACTGGCTCAGGCTGAGGTACCTGGGATGGTGCAGGTTGTGGGGCTGCCTGCAGGGCACCTGGGATGATGAGGACACAGGTGAGCGACAGCTTGGCTCTGTGATCTCAGCATCCTGTCCACCAAGAGGGAATCAGGGAGGGGCTCACTCCAAAGAAAGGCAGCATGGGGTGACTTCTGATTGGACTCCCTTTCCTTGAGGCCTGGAGTGGAGTTGCCTCCTGGCCCTATATCCCTCAAAGGAGTCCAGCCATGAAGGGTGCTGAGAGAGAAGGAGCAAGGTAAAAAGGAAGGGGAGGTGTGGGAGAGGCCCAGCCACCAAAGCCCTGCCCTGCCCTGGCTTTGTCCTCCCAGAGTCCTGAGCTTGCTTCCCCATGAGGACAAGGACAAGGATGGAAAGAACAGAAGGGGTGCTGGGGTCAGAGTGCCTTTATTGGTGAGTAGGCACAGTTGGGGCAGCAGGGTACAGTGGGCTCAGTGGCCACATAGCAGCATGTCCAGGACCCCAAGGCAGTAGTTTCCAAGGCACTGGAGTGGCCCACACAGGCACAAGCAATGAGCAATGGCCTGGTGCTGCACTCCCCAGAGCAGGGTTGAGTCCTTGGGGTGGATTGGGCCAGCCAAGCCCCCTGCAGAGCCACTGCAGCTCTGTCATCTTCTTCGGTGGGACTTGGCGGGTTTTTGACGGTAGATCTCTGCAGTGAAAGGCCTATAGGATTGGGAGGGTGGTTCAGGCAGCTGGTTGGGGTGCCAACCCCCACCCTGGTACCAGAGCTCTGCTTGGATCTTGCCCACCTGAGTACTGATTGTCCTCACCCATGCTGGATGAGACCCCAATCCCCACTGTCCCCCAAAGCTTCTTGGAGCCTTCAGAGAGAAGGCCAGCAATCACCTGCCTATCTACCAGGTCTTGCAGGCCCCAGATGTGCTCGCTCTGAGCCTCCTGACCTATGACCCACCACTGTGGCCCAGCCAGCAGCAGCCTGACTGCAGAGAAAGGCTCTCAAAGGAAGGGCACAACCAGCGTGGCTGTCATGCAGATGTCCCCTAATATAGCCCCTACTCACTCCTCATACAGGATGGCCACCACGTAGACAAGTGCCACCACCGCTGTCAGCAGAAGGCCCGTGGGACTGGCGTGCCTGCAGAGACAAGCCCGTCAATGGGGCCCAGCCCTTCCTGTTGCCACCATGGATTGGGGGAAGGAGGAGATACTGGATAGAATGGGCTAGGCCGGCTGTCCCCCTTCCAGAGTCCAGATTTCTAGCAAGGGCCAGAGCCCCTATCTCCTGGCCTGCCCATCGCCTTTCTAGGTTTGCCCAGGATGGTGCCGCTCCCTCATTCCTCATCTCAACCCTCAACCTGGAACTCAGGAGGAAATTGGGAAGGAAAAAAGGAACAAAGGAGAGAAGAAATGAGGAAGGGCAGCAGGGAGGAGGTCCTGCCACTTGAGCCCTGGCCCTGCCCACAGGGCAGTCTACACAGTCACCACCCTGGGAAGCTCGGGCTGAGGGTCTGGGGTTGGGAGGATGACAGCAGTGTCACAGCTGGGTCTGCACAGCCACTACACGTTGTGGACTCCAGGCTCATCCTAGAAGCCCCACCCAGAGGACAGGAAGGCCAGACAGTGCACTGAGGGCCCGGCACTGGACTGTCTGTCACGAGCTCTCCGCTGCTGACCAGCCTCTGACCTTGCTGCACTGATGAGCACTGAGAGCTCATTAGAGACAACACTGAGAAGCTGAGCACATCTGCCTCAGGATTCCAGAAATAGCTACTGTCCACCCATCTATTTCTATAGCTACCTCTGGTCCCATGGTCCCTACAGGGCCGGGTTGCTGTGCCCTGATCAGCAAATAAGAGAGATGGGGGGGGGGTCTCTGGGAGACACAGTGGGCAGCAGGGGTCTGGCCACAGGGCCACCGGGGACTCTGCTCCCTTGGCCACCTCCATCACAGGCTCTGACAGGTGCTTCCCTGCTAACATGGAAAGCTATCTGGGAGCTACTGTGGCCAGGTTCTGTGAGGGGCACGACCAAGCTAAACTCTAAGCTCAGTTGGGGGCCTCTCCAGGGAACTAGGTCACAAAGGTTCTAGACTCCCTGTCCTCACTGTTCCTTTACTCAAGAGGGATTTCACAGGCTTTGAACATGGAACAGTGGAAGAAACTGGGGAATGGGGCTCAGCCCTCCGTCTCAGCAGACGTGGCTCTCAATGTCTATATTTTGGCCTGTAAGAAAAGGGTCAGAGCCATGAGTATCTGACGATGATAGTCACCTCTCTCTCCTTGCTAAAGAGGCCCTTTGTCCCCAGCAAGGGCTCAGGGAGAAAAGTGTGGCCCAGCTGTGGCCCTAATCACACAGAGACCTTGGAGAGAGGAACCCCAGAGAGGGCCCCCCTTGATTGATGCAAGGGGACAGCCATCTCACCTGCAGCATGCCCTTAACAGACCCCTGTGGGGTCTCACCTATTTTTGGCTCTTCCCTGTGGAAAAGCCCCCTGGCCCCTGAGCTGACTGTGGATGTGCCACCACTGCAGAGGGGCCCACCTGACCCCACGATCCATTTCCTGTTCCTGAAAACATCCACCACAGAAAAGAGCAAAACAACATCCTGAGGCTGTGACTGGGGAGCCTGGGAACGTGAGAAGCAAGTCTGTCTCTGTCCTAATGGCAGTGTGGTCTGGGCGAGCCCTAGATCTCAGTTTTCCCACCTTTCATGGAAAAACTGGACTTTCTTCCACGCATGCAAAATGAAACAGACCTCTAGCTCTTAAAAGACAGGCACCAGTATGGTCCTTCCCTTGCCCCGAACAAAGACTGGGGGAAGGGAGCCACAGAACCCCCAGGACGCGGCTCACCCCCTCCCAGCCCCTCTCAGATTTCAGCCAAGAGCACCAAGCACCAGACTGCTTCCCCCAGGGGCAGAGATCTTGAAGCCCCAGGCTCTGGGGTCAAGGCAAGCCCAGAGTGCTTCCACGAGTGTGGAAGAGGCTGTAATGTGATAGCCCAAGGGGGAAGAGTATGCGCAGTGAGATTCTCCTTTCGGTCTCCAGGAAACCCCTGTCTGCTCTCAGCCTTGGCCCAGCCTGTCCCCCTGACAACCCAGTGTGCAGTGATGGGCCTACTCCCAGGTAAGGAAACTAATCCAAGTGTGCCCGCTTCCCTGGAAAGAATACGGACCCAGCTTTGCATTCCTCCCTGGCCCGGCCTATCACAGCTCCACACAGCTGCATGCTGGGCAGTGGGAAGCCCATGCACCGGCTGCAGCAGGCAGGGGAAACGCGGGCTGGGGAGGCCGTCGTGAGTCAGCGTCGGCCACCGGTAACGGCTCATCTCTAATGAGCCCGCAGACCGTGGGCCCCACCCCTTGCACAGCTGGCGCACACACACACACACACACACACACACCCCTCTCAGAGAGGCACATGTTTCCAAGAACCTTGGCCTAGCCAGCCTCAGCCCAGGGTGACTTCATCACATCATTCCATTTTAGGCCCTGGTGGGGACTCCTGTGAGCTCTGCGCTCGCGCACAGCTGATGAGCCACCAACTGCTGACTCCAGCACAGGGGGCCTAGAGCACAGAGGAGGCACCCAGGGGTCAGAAGGACCCACTAAATGAGGGCTCTAGACAGAGGGCACTGTGTGTGTGTGTGTGCAGGCATACATACACACGTGTATATGTGCACCAACACATAGGGCTGGGCACGTTGGGGAACCAGGAGGCTGCGGGGAGGGCCTAGGTGGAGGAGGGGTATTTCACTATGGGCTCATCCTGGGGTTCCCAGGTAGAGATGCTCTGTGGATGCAGTCTGCCCCTTGCGGGTCTACTGCAGGTCTAGGAAAGAGTGGCTGGGCTACAGGCAGCGGGAGGGATGGTCAGAGCTAAAGCTTCAGGGTCAGGGACTATCTGGTTTGAACACTGGGAGGGGGCAGGACAGGTCCTAGCCATACTCTAAGCCTTCTCTACTTCACCGTCATTCAAACCTCAGCAGCTCATTCATGGTGAGTGTTCTCTGCAACTGGGGGAAGGGGCACTGAGGAGTCAGGGGAATAGCTTGCTTTTGACATCCCACCATTTCAGATCCAATCTTTCAGGTTGTGAGGGCCTCTCTGGTCTCTGGGATTATCTGCAACTCTAACTAAGTAGCTCCCAATGTCTCCTTTGTCTCTGATCCCTGGGTATATGTCCCCACACCTTACTCATGTCTATACCTGGCCAGGGCAGCCAACAGCCCAGGGGACCAGCCCTCCCTCCCTGGGGTCTCCCTTCTGCCAGAGGAGGGCTTCTGGCCTCGGGTGCACAGACCAGTTTCCCTCAGGACACTTGGTGGCTCAGGGCTATGGTGGGCCAGACCCCTGTGCATCGGACCAGCAGACCCCGAGTGCTTTGCCAGCCCTAATGCACCAGCTGAAGGCTCATGGAACTCCAGCCCATAGATGCAGAACACTTTCTACATTTTTAAATAGGTAAAAATGAGAACCTAGCACTCAGGAGGCTAAGGCCAGAAGATCACTAAGAGTTCGAGGTCAGCCTGAATTACACAGTGATACTTCATCTCAGAAATCAACCAAGATATTTCAAGACACATGAAAATCATATGAAGTTCTAATACCAGTGTTCATAAATATAGCCCACACCACACCATCCATTTCTCTTGAGGCTCCGTCTAAGCACAGCTGAATAGCTGTGACCTGTTGGGAAACTCAAGCCTCTACTCTGGCCCTTTAGGAGAAAGCTTGCCAAGCCCTGATCTGGGAGGTGGTTCTGTTCCCACAGATAAGAAACTTCTGGGCAATAAAGGTCCCCATAAAAACCTTACTATCTTTCCACCGCCTCAGTCCCCCACCCCCCAGCCCATTAGCCCTGCCCTTGTGGTGCCCAGCAGCTTGGGCATGGCACCCAGTACTCACATGAGGGCCCAGCCCAGGTAGTTGGCTGTGCTTCCCCAGTACATGGGGTTTTCCACAACGCTGAAGGGAAATGTGGTCACTCTGGCCTCTTTGAGGATCCCGAAGTAATCACCTACAGACAGGGAGGGGCAGAAGGGGCGGTCACTCAGCCATTGCTGTCCTGGTCATCTGTAACCAGGGAAGACCTTGGAATGGGCTTCTGTAGGACTGCAGGCAAGAGTCCCGGACCTACAGGAGGCTGCTAACCTTGAAGGAGCCAGCTAGACAGCACAGAGGTTCAAGGGCCAGCACAAACTGCCGAGCCCAACCCTGTACCACCACCTGCTCCACTCTCCCAGCTCTGCTCCAACCACCCTGGCCTTCCCATTTTTCCTACCTCTATGCCTTTACACACGTTGTTCCCTTGCCTGGGGCAGCTGCTCTCCCTCTGCTCACTCTATTTCCATTGGAACCACGTGTGAGCTCCCTGTCCAAAAACAGGATGCCCATCCCTCCCTTCCCGGCACCCTGGCTAGCTGCTCAGCGCTGCCCTGGGCTGCTGGGCTGCGGCCCCAGGCCTCCCCTGTCTCGGGGGAGGGGGTGTCAGCCTGTTGGAGTTGCCACAGTGGACCATCAGTCATCTAGCCACCTGTCACCCAGGAACAGATTTTCCTCACAGCTACTCTAAGCAGGAAGAAGCAACAATGGAATCAAAGATACAAAGGGCCTAGCAGAGGCTCCTGACCAGTGACTGTCACCACTGGGCCAGGAGCAGCTGCTCAGTAAAGGACGCCACCGCACCCTTCTGGGCTCCTCTCCCCAGGCATCCCTCCTCCTTTGTCTCCCATCATGCCTGAGGACAATACAGCTTCATCCTGGGCAGAAAGTAGGGCAGCCAGCCTACCACTGGGAAGCCACTGGCAGGAGGGACCTGGTAGGCAATGCAGGGCCCATTGTTGGGGACAGAGGGCCTGTGAGGTGCCCTGAGAGGCTCCTTCTTCCAGGGAAGCAGGAAATGGGGTAGTGGAGCCTGGGGGTGGTAGCATAGAACCTGCTTCAGGCTGACTCACTGGAGTGACTGCCTTGCCCTACATCCAAAACCTCCTGGCTCCTGGGATGCTGCCAGGCTGTGTCCACTGGGAGGACATCCCAGGGCTGCGGCTACCACACTGCCTGACCCAGCCCTGACAAGCAGGGCACCCAGAGCTGTCCTTCCCCCCATCCACCCAAGCTGCACCAGCCTCCGGGTCCATACTCCTGCCCCACCCACCAAGGGCTGGTCCCTCTGCTCTTCCAGAAAGCAGTACTGTGTCCCCTCCCCAAGCAGCTTTTCCTTGCCTACAGGTCCTGAAGGAGTCCCCTCCTGTCACTCCTCGTCTTTGGCTCTGCAAGGAGGACCAAATGGCCCAGCAAGCCCTACTGGTTCCTGCTGCTCATTGCTGGGACCCCTTCCATGACTCCCACCTCTCTGGGAAAGGAGCCTCAGCCCCATGAGTGACCTTCAGGGCTTCTTCCTGACCTCCGTCCCTGCCCTACCACACCCCTGTGCAGCCATGGTCACTGCTGCCCTCATTTGCAGGCCTCCCTCCTCTCTATATGCAGCTGCCAGCTCTGCGACTTTGCCCTGCTCTGCCCAGGCCCCTCTTCCAGGATGACTTCCTGCAGCCTTTGCCTGAGCAAGAAGCTGTGACCCACACTAACACCCTGGTGCTGCAGGTGCCATGGTCCAGGCAGGCCCTGCCACAGACCCACCACAGGTCACGTGCTTCCTTGGGGTTATGACCTGAGCATACAATCCTGGTGAGCAGACTCGTGCTGGGAGCCCAGGCCCTCCGTACACTGGGACACTGAGCACACTGGCCAGAACTCTACTGGGCCCTGGAAGAGGATGAGGCCTAGAGTCTCATCAAGTCTCTTTGTGTCTGGCTGCTGGCAGCGAGGGGAGGACCAGACTTTCCATCCCCTGCTGAGCACAGTGGCAGCTATGCTAACTCCTGGGTGCAGCCTGCACTCTGGGGCAAGATCTCTTAGGGACAGGGCTGCCACCTTCTTAAGCCCTGTTCCCAGCACCCCTTGCCCTTCAGCACTACTGCTGATGTCCCCCTCAGCTGCTTTCCCTAACTCCCAAAGCGTGGAAGCTGCAGCTGACATTCAGGAGGCAGCATCTGACCAGGCTGGCACTAGGCTCCCAGCCTAACAGAACCAGAGCCATGGGCTATAGGAAGGGAGAAGGGATAAAGTCCCTCCATGCCCTACTGTGCCCTGCAATGACATAGGGAGATGGCTGGGGCTTTTCTGCTCCCAAGGACATCACAAAGAAGGTGGTGGCCACTGTGCCCCACCCCTCTCTGGACTCTCTTACCTAGGAAGGTTCCAGTGAACCCCAGTGCAAAGAAACTGGAAAGCACAAACACGGTGCCCACACTCAGGAGTGCAAGGCCCAGGCAGTAGGCAATGGGGTTATCCAGGCCCTCCATCTTGGGCTGGGTCAGCATGGCCTGTGTGAAGCTGCAGGCAGGAGACAAGGAGATTCAGCACATTACCACACATGGGCAAGTACTTGAGACTGCAAGGGACCCAGGACTCACACTCAAAGCCCACGAGGCAGCTCTAGGTGAAGAACCAGGAAGGCACCAGCCAGGCCTCATTGTGGACAGGAACAGGGCCCCAGGCCTGCCAGAGTTGGTTTTCAAGAAAAGCCAGAAATCCATGGTGGTGCACACCTGTCAATCCCAGCACTCTGAGGATAATGCAGTGAGACCCTGTCTCAAAAAAAGATCTGGGGATGTAACTAAGTACAAAGTTACTACCTGGTACATTCATCAATACCTAGTCCTACAAAAGAGGGAGAAAGAAATAGGAGAGGCAGATAAGACAGAAACAGACAGACAGAGAGGAAACCCTGACCTGCCTATATAACACCCTACATGTGAGGAGTAGGCCAATCATGTAGCCCATTTGTAGCAAGCTGGGTTCGATCCAAGGGTCACCAGTGTACGGACCCTGATCCTGTCCCATGAGCAATTTGTACTCCAGAGGCAAGTGAGGCTCAGAGAGTGTGCACACACAGAGCAGGTTGTGCAGCAAGTCTTGGCACCCAGTGCCCTGTACCTACAGCCTACCATACATGAATCTGGACATCCCATTATCTAGCAGATTCAGAGCCTGAGGCCCGTGGATGGAGCAGTCTGCACTTATTGGCCCCCATGGCCCCTACATAGGCTTGGCCACACCTGAGCAGTTGACCTGAGTTTTAAGGCCCATTCCATGTTCTCCTTTATCTACCGAGTCCCCCCCCCCCCAATTGGGCTCCTTCAGGGACCAAAGCATTAAAAGCCTTGCTCTGGGGTGGTAGGCATGACCATAGGGCTCATCAATGGGAGGTGGTGGAACAGCTCTAGTGCCTGCCTGCTGGAAGGCCTGGAGCAGGTGGAATGCAGGTGAACAGGCTGGCAAGGGTCTGGGCCACGTTAGGAGGAAGTGAACACCACTGAGAGAAGGCAGTGGACACATCTAAGGGAAATGATGTGTGTGGGCACATCCTTTGTGTATGTACCAAATACACACTTCCGGTTCCCTCCACCATCAGGGCACTTGCAGGAGACATGGAGGTCTGCTGCTCACAAAGAGCAACAACTCTTCTTCTGTATCAGGTACTTACCAGCACAAGCAGCTCATGGGCCATTCCCCACCCCCAGCCACTCAGTCACTCACTCATCTTATCCATCCCTTACCCATCTATATATCCATTCATCTACCCCCTCCATTGATCTACTTCCATCCCTCTGTCCATCCACCCACTCATATCCATCAATCCACTTACCCACACACATCAATGCATCTACTCATCTACCATTCAATAAGCCAGCCACTCGCTCACACATTTATGCATTCATCCATTCATCCACGTGTTTATTCATCTATCCGTCTACCCACCCACCCATTCATACCCATCCACCCTTCTACCCACCTCCTCATCCACTTATCCATCCTCCTTATTCATTTATCAATCTATCCACCCACCTGTCCATCTACCTATCCATCCACCTACCCACCAATCTACACAGCTACCTTTCAATGCATCCATGCATACACCATTGATCTGTCTACCCGTCCACAATATGCCCATCTGCAGGTTTGTCCATCCAGCAGAGAACATTCATTTGCCAGTCTCTTCCTAGAATGACTCCACCACTTTCTCTTCCTGGCCATGATACAGGAGATAAGGTGTGGCAAAGGCGGCTGGGGAAATGAGCGGGATCTGTCAACCACAAACAAGATCCCAGAACAGCGCCAAATAATTCTCGGGATCTCGTACGTGGAACTTCTCACAGGCTCTCACAAGAGGTAGACAGCATAAAAGAAGACCAAATGGGGAGCTCGCTTTCGTGACTTCCCATGGAGAGCCCATGCAGCAGATATGCAGTGTGTACTTTTATTTTTGCTTTTATCTTCTCTTTCTCTAGTTCTGCCCAAGTTCACTCTGGAGAGCTGGTTTCTCTGATACTCATTCACCCCTCACTTTTCAAATAAACTACTTTTGGCTCATCTCACCTAATTCTTTATCTGAGCCAGGAATCAAGCAGGACCTGGAATGCTTTTGATTGGTGAGCCATTTCTAAAGGAACTACCTGATAACAGCCTCGTACGGGTTGTGGTAACATAATCCTTATGTGGCACTAAGCTCTGCCTCCCAGAACTCTTCCTTCCAACTGGACTTTCTGTTCATAGGAATCAGGATGTTCCTCCTTGATCTATCTCCCTGGCACATGACACAGGCCAGCAGATGGGCCAGAGGGGAAAGGAGAGGCCTGGAAAGAAGCACTGTGGCAGAAGCCTGCTGATGACCTGTCAGCTCTCATGCGCGTCATGCTGCCCACACCGCCAGCTTTCCTCCCACCACCGTCCTCCTCACCCCGCTGCCTGGCTCAGGGTCACCCTACACTCCAGGTGGAGCTGCCAGCTTTATTCAGGGTCATGCTGCCATGGAGCAAGGGAGACATCATGGGCACCCTGTGTTGGGAGAGGTGGCCACACACATACCAAGCCTTCTAGGCAGCCCTGAGACTGCAGACTCAGCCAACGAGGACATCAAGCTTGGTATTCCCAGCCTGGGTACCCTCTCCCACTCCCCTGTGTGCAGCAGCAGTGTTGGAGGGGGCTGCAGGGAGAGGCAAGCACAGGCAAGGCACAGCTGGTATTCAGGAAACAAAACCTGTGTGTGGAGGCTGAGTTGAGAGGAGGTACACTACAGGCCAGGACACTGACTCACCTGTTGGCCTAGGGTACTTGCTATGAGTTCTCCGGGGTCACTAGGAGCTGTGAAAGAGCTGCAAGTTCTTGGAGGAAGAGTGGAATGGAACTGCAGACAGACCTGAGCGCCCAGCCTGTCTTCTCCTCTGAGATGTGACGATGAGCCCTCCGCTACCTCCTTGCACAAGATGTTGCTGAGTGAGTGCACACTGAGCATTCCACTGCTCCAGGCCTTGGGAACAGCAGCGAGGAAGGGAAATCAAGGCAGACACTGGGAGAAGCTCAGGGAGGAAGCATGAGGGCCACAGCGGAGGCCTTGGTGATCTGAGAGAAGGGACAGGAAGACCATTCTAGAAAGGTCTTCTGCTAAGGCTGGGTCCCTTGAGGCTAGGGCAGAGGACAGAATGGTAGAGTGTGGAATGGAATCTGTCCAGATGGTGGGAGCACAGAAGAGGAAGGCCAGCTGGGCTGTGTAGATGATGGAAGAGTGCTGGGGCCGGGCGAGGGGCCAGGAGGCCGGGGGTCACGCTGGAGGGAGACCTGGCGACGACTAACCTCATCCTGGCCCGGTCTGCACTGGATCACCTGCAATTTCTTCTGCCAGAGAATTCACCTGTGCTGCAGCCCAGGCAGCAGAGGACAGGCTGTACCTGCGCCTCTCATCCCACTTCCTGGCTCAGCTTGGAAAGATAAGGATGGGCAGGTGTGGGGCCAGGGAACGGGGTAGGAGAACCCCCGAACAGTTGTTTGGCTGCCCCAGTCTGCAGGGCCTGCAAACAATTCCAGGCCTGTGGCTCCAGCCCAGGCTGGCTCCAGAGAAGGGCTAGAACTCCTTCCTAACAGCAGGGTAAGGCTGGGCTCCCTACAAAGTGCGTGGAAGGTCATTTACTCCAAGAGTCTGCAAGAAAAGCCCACAGGAGCTTCTCCCTGGTGGTCCAACCTGAGCCACCAGACACAAATGCTCTGTGACACAAGTGGCTGGCTTACGGGAATCGATGCCCAATAAGCGTCCAGCTCCTGCAGTGAGCCAGGGAAGCACAGGCCATTCCACTCAGGGAATTAGTGAAGGGACAAAAAGCTCTACTGCCACGCACCACACAGCACAACGAGGTAAGAGAAGCAATTTCCTTTGGCTATATTCTGCGCTGGTGGAGGGAAGGGGTGGAGACTCATGCATGTGCCTCAGCTTCTATTTTTATAACTTGGATTGAGCTTTCAGTCACTAATGTGACCTGATGCTGCCTGTCCCCCACTCCAGTGAGATCCCAGATACATGATGGGGGGGCAGGAGGTAGATGATACCGTGAGCTTGGGACACATGGGCAACCAGTGCCCACAGCATGCACTTCCCTGACTTCAGCCCTTCAAGATAAGCTGCCACCCATTTCCTATCTCCCCTTTATCTCTTGCGTAGGTGAATTTGTTCTTCATATTTCAATTTTGAGACCAGCTCTAGCCATTTGTGAAGTCGGGCATTTGAGGGATTTATTTTCCTAATACAATTAAAATAAACAAGTACTGAAAGAACAGTAAGAAAGCTATCCCCACCCCTTTTCAAAGTATCTCCAAAACCCACCAACAATACAGACTGCGTTCCATGTTACAAATAAGGAAACAGAGGTTGGGGTGGGTGGTAAAGGAGCACAGGCTGGTGCAGGCTTCTGTTTCCTCAGGGCTTTGAACAGAGAGGACTCCTGCCTTCCTGTAAGGGACCAGTGACATGCATGTCTGGGAATCCTAGCCTGAACCACCTCTTCAGGACTCTGGGGTGAGAAAGCAGCCTTCAGTGGTGTGGCAGGCTGCTGACCCTTGGCCCCTGGGCCCAGTCTCACCCTGGCAGAAATGTACCTCTCTCTCCCTCCTCACTTCCCCAAGATCCCTGAGACCTGACCCACACTGCCTTTCCAGGTCTCCAGCAGCCTGCATGCATGGACTCACATAGCTTGAGTGATGAAAGATGCAGAGCCTCCCTGACTGCCTGGGCAAGCCTCCTCCCACGGCTATCAGCTGTCCAGGTGGAGACAGCCTAGGGCCAGGGCTGCCCTTCAAGGCCAGCTCTTGCCATAGTAACCACATGCCTTTCTCCAGGGCCTTTCTCCAAACAGCCCTGTGGGCTCACTAGAGAGAAGCAGCTCTAGGCCATCGAGGTCCAGCAGAGGCTGGCTGGGCAGTGGGGAGTGGAGGGGAGGAGGCCTTACCAGATACCTCCCCATCACGCTCCACTTCCAGAGCTAACAGGACTGTACTAACTGCCCATTCAGATCTGGGCTTAGTGCTGTCATCTCCAGATAGCAAGTGGCTCATCTCATCTGGTCCTCCTACAACACCAGCTGATGAAGGCCAGCAGATGCAGTGGGGCCTGGGACCCACCAGGGCTGCCAGGCCCTGGTTTCATGGTGGCCAGGCAGGCTGACTGCCAAGTGGCCGCTTATGGACACCTAGCCAGGACCTAGACTCAACTCAAGTGAATGTGTATACTCTCTGCCCACTGCCCCAACTGCTGGGCACAAGCCCCTCCCCCTACAGCTGTGCCTTCCCAGCGATGGGAGATGTACCCAATTGTCCAGAACAAGGGCTGGAGGTACAGCTCAGTCATAAAATGCTTGCCTAGCATGTATGAGGTCTGGGTTGGATCCCCAGGACCGAGGGTCAAATAACAGCTAACCAAAATGTCCAGAACAGGCAAACTCATGAGGACAGAAAGCAGGTAAGCATTTGCCAGGAGCTGGGTGGGGATGGTGATGCCTGCTTCATGGGCTGAGTCTACCATTCAGGGTAGAGAAGAAGTTCTAGAACTAGATACAAGGTGGTTGTATAATGTTTGGAATGACTAAGTGTTACACACTGGTGTACCTAAAACTGGTGACTTTTATTAATATGTACTTTGACACACACAGTATACATGCCTGTGCATAAGGACTAAAGGGGAGGGTGCTGGGCGCTGGGGTGGGGGGCTCTGGCAGCTTCCGGTCCCAGGGGATTCTCTTCCAAGCCCCTCCCCTGCACCACTCCCTACTCTCACACCTGAGCCCATGTGAACTCACCTACCAGTGTGTGCAGTGAAGAGCTGTGCATCAGTAATGCAGAAGAGATGTGGGACAGAGCAGGAAGGATGGGGAATGTGGGCCCTGCATGAGGTAGGACCAGGATCTGCAGCAGTTGCACGGTGGGGTGGAGAGGAGGAAGCGAGAGCCCATGCATATTGCTGCCTTTTGATCTCAAAGGTCTGAAGAGAAACTAGCCATCGGCCTGCTGACTGTGCACTAGCCAGCACTGAGATGGAGAGGTCTGCAGAGAAAGACCATGGTGTGCAAGAAGCTGGATGCAGGGTCCTGAGCACACAGTCCATGCTGACCCTACTGGGACCCCTTAACGACTAGAAGGACCTGCCCTCTTGTTCCCCAAGGCGCATACAGCACTGGCATGGGTCCTGGCGGAAGGGGACCCTAGCCAGAGACCAAGACCAGCAGCAGTACCCCCCCAGCCCTCTGCAAGCGTCAGTGCTAGAGAGGAAGCCACATCCAGGCTCAGACGTCCCCTCGTCACTCCTGCAGGCTCCCTAGGGACTGCACAGGGGGAAGCCCCTGTACCATGTTAGGCTTTCTCTTTTTTTTCCTTCCTCCTTTCTTTTTCTGTAAGAAACAGGGTCATCCTGAGTTGCCCTCATAGCCCAAAATTCCTGGGCTCAAGCTGGGACTCCACACGCGGGCCATCCTACTTAGCTCAGTGCACCAGTCCTTGACCCTCTCCATGGGGGACTGGCTACTCTACCATATACTTGTCCTGGGCCCCGGATGAGCCTTCCTCAGCAGCCTAACTCAGCTCCGCCTGCACTGGACTCCAAGGCCACTCCTCAGGAAACCTCTCACTGCATGCACCCTTACTGAAGTCCCACAGGGTGTGGCACACACTCCTGAGGAGCTGGCAAATGGCGGACAATAACATACCTTCTCATGGTCCATATCAACTCCTACTTTTCCACCTGGATCCCTCATGGAAGTGACTATTGCTCCATTTTACAGGTAGGAAATCAAAAACTCAGAGAGGTGGAGTAACCTATTGAGGGCCAACCTGCATAAGAAAGAAGAGATGGACCTGCCCTTTCCAAGGCTTCTCTGATCAAACTGGAGAGACCACTATAGCCCTAACTCAGGGACACTCAGAGGATGTCCATCAGGGAAGTGTACAGCAAACCACAGAGATGCCATCTCCCTACCCATTAGCATGACCACCAGTAAAGAGGCAGAAAGTAACAGGGTTTGTAAGAGTATGAGGAAAACAGAATGCTAGTGAATTGCTGTTAACATAAAATGATGCAACTGCAATGGGCAACAGTCTGGCAGATTCTCAGAAAAACTAAATATGTATTTACCTACCATACGACCCACCAATTCCACTTCTAGGAATATACCTTTTGTTATGGCTTATATTTAGATGCCCCAAAACCTCATACACTCTTATGAGGGGCTTTTTGAAAGTGATTGTTTCATGGATGCCCACTACTAAATTAGTTCACTGATGGGCTTAGCATAATCCTGGGTACAGAGGATGCATTGACTGAACAGGAAAGACCCGCCCTGGGTGTGGGTGGAGCCAAGCTTGTAGCCTGAATAGAAAGAAAAGCTCTCTGTTTCCTACCTGCCATGTCATGGATTGTTTCTCTTCTACCATGCAATGCCACCATGCAATGCCACTCTGTCATGCCATTCTACTCATTAGGGACTAAAACCTCTACAAACTGTGCTAAAATGAACCTTTCTTTAACTTGTGGGTGTTGGGTTTCTTTCTCAGCAATGAGAAAGTCACTAAGACATCCCCAAAGAACTGAAAGTAGGATCTCCAACAGACGTTTGTATCCCCATGTCTACAGCAGCATTATTCACAGCAGCCAAAAGTAGAAACACCCCAGGTGTCCACTTGTGAGTGAACGGGTACACAGTGTGATTTATCCATGAAGCCGTTATTACTCAGCCTTAAAAGAAGGAAATACTGGCACATGCTCCAACATGGATGGACCCGAGGACACAATGCTAAGTGAAACAAGCTAGTCACAAAAAGACAACTAATGCCCGATTCTACTAATATGAGTCGCTAAAGCAGTCAAATTCACAGACAGAAAACACCATGGAGTTGCCCTAGGGTGGGGGCAAAGGCATGGGTAATTAGGTACTTAAGGAATATTGAGTTTTAACTTTTCAGGATAAAAAAAAAGTCCTGGAGATGAATACTAGTGATGGGTATAAAACATCAAAAAAGTATTTAATGTCACTGAGCTACACTCAAGCGATAAAATTTATATATGTGTATTTTACAATTTTAAAAGTGTATCTATGTAAAACTATTCTTGGTTGTTGAGCCAAAGGCAGAACACTGGTGCAGTGACTTTTGGGGTACAACTTACCAATCCTTAAACCCTCTTCTGGACCCAGGGAGCCAAGACCTTGGAAGTCCAGGATTCTGAATCATCTGTTACTTTCTGTCGCCTGAGGTGACAGTCTCGGTAGAGGGCAGGGCTTCTTAGACCTGGGGTCCTGGCCTCTTTCCACTCCCTGGAGAAGGGCCTGTGTGTCTACATGCCCTACCCATGGGGAGTGGAAGAAAAGACAAAATTCTCCTGCCTCAGTGCAATTCCCAGGACTTGTGCTGCCCAGTTACTCAGGCTGGCTTCCTGGGCTAGCAGGGAAGAAGAGGAAGGAGCCTAGGACATCTTCCCACAGCTGAGTCTACAGCAAGCCAGGGCCCCCAGGGGAGGATGGTTCATCCACCACCAAACCCTAAACTACCCTTGCAGCCAGTGTGGGGCCAAAAGATGTCTGCCTGGAGGGCGGCCTCTGAGGGAGCAACATAGCTGCTCTCTGCTTGGGGCAGGAATCTGCCGCCCACCTCTCAGTTCTCAGGATGCTAGCTCCTTGCCCTGGCAAGGCCTCCTTCTAGAAGGAGGAACTCTCCACTGGACGGTGCAAGTGAATGAAGTTGGCTCAGGTAGGCAAGGAAGTCTTCCCAAATAAAAAAATAGGATGGGGTCATTAATTCACTCCTCTACTCTAAACCCTTCCATGGCTCCCTATTTCCCACCACATCCAGCTGTGGTCACATGTCACTTGACTTACCCAATCTAGTCACCCACAGGCCACCCCAACCCTGATTCAGGACCACCTTACCTGCAGCTATCTCTACCCAGTCCAGACCAAGGTCATCTAAGATTTACTGGAATTGTTCGTGAAAGGGATAGAAGCAGTCTTTTGGCCAGTTTACAGGAATGGGCAAGGTCACACACTAATCCCGCTGGGGACTTCCAGAGAGTGTTTGCCCTGTAGCAGCACTGAACATAGCAGAGGGCTGGGAACAATTCAAGTGGCCTAGGGAAGAGAAAACAAGGTGTGTCTCTTTTTCTTTTTTGGCAGAACTGGGGATTGAACTCAGGCCCTTGTACTTGCCAGGGAAGCATTTATTCTACTGAGCCATCCCCTTGGCCCACGAGGTGTGTCTCTTGCCTTGGAACACTACACAGTGGAGCTCTCCATGTAGTGAGGAAGCCCAGGAGGTCCCATCCTGTAGTTCAGGTTGGTCTTGAACTCACAATGTACTCAGATTTAGCCTCAGACTTGTAGTGATCCTCTTGCCTCAGCATTAAGTGCTGGGATTATAGGCATGCATCATCATGGCATCTAGATCCATCTGAAGGCCAGTATTATAAACACAATCAAACAAGGCCCTTAGAGAAGCAGGGACCAACCATATGTGGTCACAGAAGAACCACAGGCCTGACACATGCACTAGTTTAAACACCTGACTGCTGTGTGACCAAGACAGTGCCATCAAGAACATCTGAAGACGGGCACAGCGGGCAGGAGACCCTGCAGGCCACTTTGTGCTGCTGCACTCTGCACTTCTAACTTGCATCCTCTTCCTCTAGAGTCACTGGCTTTACAACTCTGAGCGGGTCCCAGGGAGCGTTCCCAAAGGGCTGCAGGTGCTAAGTATGCAGCACTTTGTGCAGCATCAGGCTGGGAAGCACGGACCATGCTGAGCACCATCACATGCAAGCCAAGTCCTTACGTCAGAGGCTCCTAGATCCTGCTGAGAAGGGGAGTCTCCTGCTGGGTGGTTCAGGGTTGTAGCAGCCAGAAGACAGGATGGACACAGCCCATCTGAGGCTGGCTCGTGCCTTTCTCTAGGCTCCAGCCAGGCTCTTCACGTGGCTTCTGTGTCATGAGAAAGAAAGCTGGACCCATCTGTTTTTGGAAACAAAAACCGGAGGAGGCTTTTTATTTGTTTTTGTTGTTGTTTGTTTGTTTTTCTTTTTCTTTTCTTTCTTTCTTTTTCTTTTCTTTCTTTTTTTTTTTTTTTTTTTTGGCGGAACCAGGGATTGAACTCAGGCCCTTGTGCTTGCCAGGCAAGCACTTATTCCACTGAGCCATCTCCCTGTCCCTGGTTTTGTTTTTACTGGTACCAAGGATCAGAATTAGGACCCCATGCTTGCCAGGCAGGTGCTGAACCGCTGGGCTACATTCTGAGGTTTCTGAGAGTATTGGAACTCCAAGAGGCTGAAGGTGGTCTGGGCTGCAACTGGGCTTCCAAGCTCCCAGCTCAGGTCCATCCATTCTGCATTTAGTCTCAAAAACATAATTATCAGCGGCCTTGAGCACATCCTAGCCAGAAAGACAGATTCATATTCTTTTTTTTTTTTTTTTTGGCGGAACTGGGGATTGAACTCAGACCCTTACACTTGCCAGGGAAGCGCTTATTCCACCGAGCCATCTCCCCAGCCCCAGATTCTTATTCTTAAGGTCTCTCAGCAGGTGGTCTTCAGTAGGTAAGAACACTTATAAAGGGACTGAGAGAGGCGCTCAGGAGCTGGAGTCTGAGCAGGAGCCCAGGGTGGCTGCACATGTGCTCAGGCAGAAGACTAGGTGCAGTGTGCAGCTGGGCTGTGTTCTGCAGCGCTGCAGATGCCACAAGGTCATGCAAGAGGAAAAGCCAGACCAAAGGCAAATGGGCAGAAGAATCTGGCAGGAGCCCTGTGGGGGCTCATGGCATGTGAAAGGCAGTTTCTTTTCTTTTTTTTTGGGGGGGTGCTTTATTTTATTATTTACTTAAAATATATAGCAAGTATTAAAATACTTACATAAAGGACACAAATGTTAGAAAAGTATTTTAGTAACAAATCCCATAAACAGATATAACTATTAATCTGCTTTAATTGAAACCATTGCTGCTTCTTCAGAGCAAATGGAAGTCACTCTTGTGACTGTGGAGGCCTGGATTAGAAGCCAATGAGGACAGAGCTGTGTAGTCCAGAGGGTGGGGAGGAAGCCTGCAGTGGGACACGAGTATCTAGGCAACAGGTCCTGGGCAGACCCAGCCTGAGCTGGCAGACTGACCAGGACGACTCCTTGGCTTCCAGCTTGAGCAAGGTCCCTTCCCAAGGTAAGGCTGGACAGACAGAGTTAAGCTGAAGCACAGAGCAGTCCCCAGGGACAGGACCCACAGAACCTGCAGGAAGGCTCGGATCTCGACAGCTGGCCTCGCTTTATTCCAGCCTCGGACTCCTCAACTGATGAGGAACTTTAGAGAAGGACTTTTCCTTTTTTTGCTAATTCAGGCTGCCTTAAGGGCAGGTCTGGCGCAGCCTGGGGAGCTGGGAATCGAACCACAGTCCTCTGCGCCTGACCGCATTTGCTCAAGCGGCACTTTAAACAGCTGAGCTATCTGGCAAGCCCCTTCTCGACTGATGAACCGAGCTCAAATTTTCCCTTGGAGAAGCTGCTGGCATTACCGGGCCCCAGGGAGATCTCAACATGCCCAGTACAGTGGTGGAGGCAGCAGATGGGTGGGGTCGCACGGCATGTGAAAGGCCTGGACTAGAAGGCCAGTGAAGGCAGAGCTTTGTAGTCCAGAGAGAGGGAGGGGGAAGAAGCTCGCAGTGGGGCATGGGTATCTGGGGAGCGGGCCAGTATTTCCACGTAGTCTCCTGATCTGGCCCAGCTGAGCAGTGCCATGAGGCTGTGGCACTCGGCCCATGGCTCCCGAGGCGTGCCCAGCCCAGAAATGGCTCTCTCATCCTCTCCAGCTCCCTGCGTCTCTCAGCAACACTGCTTCCTGTGGGGGTTCTCAATTTGCCAGCAGCCCTAGCCCCCAGCCTGCCTCAGCTGTCGGGGGTCTAGAGGGCCCATGTCTCTACCTGGAACAGCCTGTTAGCCTGCCTCTATAAAGAGAGATAGTCCACAGGTAGCCTCCAGCTGGCAGGGCTAGGAAGAGGCCCATATACCTCTCCTATTCACGTGAGTCTAGCCAGGTGCCAGTGGCACTGCTCCAATCTTCTAGCCTAAAAGGATCAGATCTTTCTTCAGAGCGCTGCAACATCCTGGACATGTCAGTGCTTCCTACCAAACCTTACTTTCTTCATCTGTACAATGGGACATCTGTGAGAATACTCCAGAGGCTGGGCAGTCCATGACCTTGAGGCCTTGAGTAGGCACAGAGAGCCATGTCCTTGCCTGTCCTGGGAGAAATGAGGCCTCTGGGTAAGAGTTATGTGTTCCAGCTCAGGCCAGGTGCCAAGAGACTGCTGCCCCTGAGAACCAAGACCCTTGAGATGTCTTCCTAGCTTAGAGATGGCACACAACCCCAGGCCAAGGGGCAAAGAGGCATAGACCACAAGCCAAGGTCCAACAATGAGGTTGACCACATAGGGCCCTTATCCAACCCCACCACACATCTTATTCTCAGAAGGGCCAAGCCCAGATGCTGATGACAGACAGAATGCCCTGGTTGTGGGAGGGAAGTCTGAGCCATGTCCTCACTGCATCTGAGTCTTGGCTGGCACTTCTGCCCCTAAACCCCTACCAGCTTCTCCCACCACCAGACACTGAGCATTAAGTAGGTCACTTCAGATGTGCATCCTAGACCTGCAGAACCAGGTAGGCTGAGAACAGTGGGGAGGGCCAGACCACCTGTGCAGGCCTTCTCCAAGGGAGGAGCTGCAGAGCAGACCCCAGTGTCTAGCTCCCTGGAGAGTGCACAGGGCCACCAGAGAAACTACCTCTACAGGATTCGCTGGGCCACTTCTTCATGTTTTTGTGGTTTTGCAACACTGAAAGTTGAACTCAGGGCTTTTGCACGGAACTACATCCTTTTTGTTTTTATTTTGAAACAGGGTCTTGCTAAGTTGTCCACACTGGGCTCGAACCTGACTTCCTCCTAATTCAGCCTCACAAGAGTACTGGGATTATGGACATGCACCCCATATCTGGCCAATTCTTCATTTGGGAAACATTCAGTCCATTAGCTATCAAAGTAGTTTAAACAGAATTGGGGTTGGGGAGAGACTGGAACAATGACAAGGACCTCAGGTGCAGAGAGAGCCAGAGCCACAGTGAGTTCCGCCATGTCTGACAGTATCCCACTATCTGCCCTGTGCAGCAGGGATGCAGGCCTGGCCTGGCCTGACCTTTATCAGCAGATCCAGTCATCACTCTGACCTTTATCATTGCTGGCAGGAAGGAACAGTACCAAGACCACAGAAGGACAAATTGATTTTCAGACAATTGTTCTGAGCCTGATACCCTAGACCCAGCTCGGGGAGTCCACGGCTACAAAGAGCTCCCAACCAGGACATCTACCCCTGTCCTTGCACTTCTTGGAGAAGACTCTGGGTATGTGAGAACAAGGGCCACTGAGCAATGTCCCCTCTGCTCCTCCTTCCCCAACCCCTTGCTCAGTAGAACTGTCGCATTCATTGTTCCCTTTCTGAGGTCACTAGGACTCCCCTGATGACACAGGAGTCAGGGGGCTTGCTATGGTAAGAGGGCTCTGAGAACAGAGTTCCCCGTGCATCCAGACACCACGTGCCCCTGACATTCTAATGGACCCAACACAGCCCTCCGTGTCTAGGCTGCACATTCTCACAGTGACAGCAGCCTGCCTGAGCAGGCCAGTCTGGGGGCTTACCAGTGTGAGCGTAGGACATTCAGCAGCAGGATGACACCACCCAGAGAGTAGCAGGCCAGGTGAGGGGATCTGAAAGTGCTGCTCAGTTTGCGGGTTCTATGCTCCCATCTTGCAACCTGCATGCAGAACAGAGAAGAGAGTGAGATGTCAGACATGTGAGAGATTCAATGCAGGGTGAAGGGAGCCACTCTGTCCCCAGAATTAAGCCCCAGTGCCAAAGGGCTTGATCACATGCAACACCTGCTGTGCTACCTCCAGCAGCCAGAGTCTCTTCCAAGGATTCGTAGGGACTTCCACATCCCCTAGTCCAGTTTAGATAGACCAGAGCCTGTGGGAAGCCAGTGCCAACCAAATAACCACAAGCTCTTGGAGGAGGATGGTTCTAAGTCAGCGATGGTGAACCTTTTAGAGACAAAGTGCCCAAACTGCAACCCCAAATCCACCTACTTAACACAAGTGCCAACACGGCAATTAAACCTGAGTTCAGCAGGACCAGAGAGATAGTTGAATGGACTAAGTGCCTGCTTAGGCAAGTGCAGGGACCAAGGTTCAATCCCCAGTACTGCCCACCCCTGGGCATACTGAGCTGGCCCAGAGCCCAGGCACACCTGTAATCCCAGTGCTGGGGAGGCTGAAAACAGGAGGATCACTATGAGTCCAAGCTGCATACCTTCACCAAATACATAAAAATAATTAAACCTGAGTTCTGAGATTTTAATTTATATTAAAAAAAAAAAACCTCATAAATGTTGTGACATCCTTGCAGAGGGCTCTGTGTGCTCAGTGCAGCACATGTGCCACAGGTTCATCGCTCCTGCACTACACCAATTCATGAGGAAGTCATTCCAGAAGCTAAAAGGGTCCCTTCACACAAAAGGCCTAGCAGCCACGAGGCGGGAAGTGAGGAGCACAGAGGAAGGCCTGGGGCGCGGCCAGCCTCGCAAGCGCGGCCACCGCTGGGGACACCCAGTGTGCAGCCCAGGGCCACAGCTAAAGAAGGGAAGCAGGTTGTCCCCACTAATGGCCCTCTAAGCCCTTCCCCAAGGCACAAACTTCCAAAATTTTTAGACACAGAAGCGTTTTATTTTTAATCATGTTGGGACTTTCCTACCCAGCAGCTAGCAGTGGCGGGGGCAGGCAGGGGCCTCTCAGGCCTCTCCAGTAGCTCCCCGGCCCCTGGAGGCTCCACCATGACACCTGGCCCGGTGCACAGATGAATGCACAGGTGAGAGAAGGACGAGGGAGGCCAGGCCAGAGAGGGTTCTAATGATATGAGCAGGTCACTTTGTCAGCTCTGAAAATGAATTTGTATCTACACGTACGCGCATATGAAGATGGTCCCCAACTTACGGTGTGCTTTGACTTAAAATCCCCAACTTGCTGATAATACAAATGAAACATGGTTTCAGTAGAATCTGTACTTTCGATTTTGAAATTGGCCTTTTCCTCTTTCTCAGAGTTACGGAGCACACACCTCTAGCATGATGCTGGGCGCAGGCCACAGCCCTGGGTCAGCTCTGAGATTTCAAGGGCAAATGCACTGGGCACTGGCCAGATTTCTGCGGACACTGGTATTCAGTACATGAGCTATTCAACACTTTGTGAGCTCTGATGGATGAGTCTGCCTGACTGTGATGAATAATCTGAGCATGTTTAAGGCAGGCAATGCTGGGCTGTGGTGTCAGTAGATTGAGGGTATTAATAGCACAGACTTAACAGCATTTTCAATTTACAATGTGTTTATTAGGGTATGACTCCCTTGTGTTACAGGAGTAACTGTTAGGAAGAATCATGAAGGCTTCTGCAAGTGCGGAGACAAGAGTCCTGGGGACGTCAGGGCCAGAGGGGCCATTTCTCACTATCCCAATCCCCAGTGCTCTATCCAGTATCCAGCCCTGTTTCCCTGATGGGCCTGCCTTTCCCCAGAGGTTAAACAACTACTGAGTGACCCCAGGTTCCAGGGCTCACAGGAGTGTTGGCCCAAAGCCACTGACTTCATCTCCCAGGAAGCAGCCACTGAATGAGTCCTGGAGCCCATCCTAGGCTTCTCAGCATTCCTGGGAAGTGGCACTAAGGGAAGGGTGAATCAGGTGTATTACAGAAAGGGGGGAACTCCTTCCTGGGCCTTTTCCTCAGCCAGCAGTTGGCACAGCTACCAGCTCTCCTAAAAAGTAAATAGCTCTTTGGCCTCTCTGGCCAGGTGGCCCATTTGGACTGTGGACCAAGTGGGAAGCTCATCTTTTCTCAGCAGAAGAAAGAGAAGAGCTGGAAGAACCAGGACAGATGAAGAATGCTGAAGGACAGGCAGGGGTCCACATGGGCCAGCCTGCAGGACACACCGTCAGGCCCAGGGCCACAAGCATCATACTACTAAGGGTCATTTCATACTTCCAAAACTTTTTAACATAAAACTCAAAATGAACTTTTTTTTCTTTTTGAGACAGGGACTCACTAAGCAATTCATGCTGGCCTTGAACTCACTACATAAGCAAGGCTGGTTTTGAATTCGAAAATGATCCTCTTGCCTCAGCCTCCAAAGTACTGGGATTACAGACATGTGCCACCACGCCCAGCTAAAATTCAAAATGATTTTTAGTTGTGTGACTGTGACCATGACATCATTCCAGAATATTTCTCTCACCCCAAAGAGGACACTGTCCCCATCTGTAGCCACATCCCATTTCTACTCCCAGCCTCTGGCAACCACCAGTAGGCTGTTCCTATGGATCTGCTATTCTGGAATGTTTCATAAAAATAAAAATAGATAAATAAATAAATCATAAATATGTGGTCTTTGTGTCTGGCTTCCTGCACTTTGCAGAATGTTTTCAAAATTGATCCATGTTATAGCATAAATGTATTCATATTCTTTTTTGTGTCTGATTATTATTCCACTACATAAAGATATCACATTTTGTTCCAGTCAGCTGCCAAGAGACATTTGGGTTTATACATTTGGCTATTATGAGTAATGCTGCTGTGAACACTCATGTCCAAGTTTTGAGTGAACACATGTTTTCATCTCTCCCAAGTATATACATAGGCATGGAATTGCTAGGTCATATGCTAAATCTGTTTTTAATTTACTGATAAACTGCCAAAGGTTTTCCATAATAGCTATGCCATTTGACAAGGTACAAGGAGTCTGCTTTCTCCACATGCTCTTTCAAACTTGTTATTTTCCACTTTTTATTTTTATTTTTTTTTTCCATTTATTTTTATTTTATAGTTTTCCACTTTTTAAAATCAGAGCCATCCTAGCGGTAAGAAGTGGCACTTGTGGCTTTCATTTGCCTTTCTCCATTACCTAATGGGGTTAAAGATATTTTCACGTGCTCATTGCCATTTATATACTTTCTTTGGAGAAATACCTTTGGAGAAGGAAATGTCCTGTCCCCATTTAAAAACCAGGTTTATTATCTTCTTACTGTGAAATCACATTCTTTATGTATTCTAGGTATTCAGGCTTACAAGATACATGATTTATAATCATATTCTCTCATTCTATGTATTTTCTCTTTGGTTTCCAAAGTTTTTTATTTTTATTTACTTTTCTGTATTTAGGACAGAGTCTACAGGGTGTACAAGGTCTCCTGACATGGATCAGATTCACAGTGATCCTCCTGCTTTCAGCCTCCCAAGCACTGAGACCACAGGTGCATGCTACCACTCCCAGGCTCAATCGATGTCTCAGCGTGCCCCATGGGCGGGGCTGGCATGGCACCCCTGGAACTGAACGCAGGCCGCTGAGCTCTGCTAGGCAGGCGCGTTAGTCTGCTGAGCTATCAGGCCAGCCCGGGCTTTTTATTTTTACATGCCACTTTTAAGATTGAACCTGAATTAACCCAACTTGTCCTAGTGCCTACTGAGAAGAGCTGGCATCCCTGCCAAGGGCTGCTGAGGCTGACGGTGCAGCACAGGCAGCCAGGCAGGCTGGCTCTGCCTTGGGAGTGGTGGCAGGGTGGCTTCAGGGTTCCCTCTGGAGAGCCCTGGGAGACAAAACTGCCCTCCCAAGCAGCAGAGCATGCTTCCTATGATCATGTTTTAACTTCAGAGTCCACTAAGGTTTCCCTTCCAACTGATGAGGTAATACTTTCAGCACAATGAAAATACCAGTACCTGAGGGGTGTGTGACCCTCCATCCTAGTAGGCCAACATCACAGTGAAGTCAGGGCCTGGGCGCCTCCCTCTGCAGAATGAGGAATGCAGGGCTTGCGGTCCCTGAGTCGCTCATATTCCATCTCCTGGAATATGACTTCATCTGTTCAGAAACAGCACAAAGACTAGGCATGTGCCTCAGGGTGAGCATCTGCCTAGCATGTAAAAGGCCTTGGATTTCAATCCCAGGCCCCAAAACAAAGAAGCTGAGTACCTGTGGAAAGGGACAGAAAACCAAGCATTGTTCACCTGCATTTGGGAGCTGAGGTTGAGGGGGAAGGAAAGGCTGGAGAGAGGACTTGTAGAGGATGGAGATATTCGAAGTCTTGGTCCGGGTCAGGGTGACAAAGACTCAGATATCTCTCAAGAGTGAACAACTATACATTTAAAATACATGCGTCATAACATAGTGTAATCCCTGGCCACTCTGCCCCCACCAGGCAGTAATTCAACCACTGTTTTTTGGCAATCAATAAACCAGCAACCAGCTCAACTCCCTGGATCTGAGGATAACCTCCCCTGACTGACAGTGTCACTGTCCTCTGAGGGCACCCGCTGCACACTTCATCCAATTAAGCGGCCGGAAGCTGGTTGCAAGTGTGATGCCAGTGTAGCTGCAAGGGGCCAGGCACGGGTGACGCAAGTGCCCTGAGTGCAGAGGGAGGCAGGATGACTGGACTCTGCTGTCACTGCTTCTGGTTTTGCTCATCTTTCAGATTTCCAGAATCCCATCTTCTATCCAAACCACTTAGCAAATATAGAATGCCCAGATAAATTGAAATGGCAGAGAGATGGCACAACAGTAAAGCTTAGTTATTCCAGCTGTCATGTGGGACTTGCTGTTTGCTGAAAGCCTATTTCCTTAGGGCCCTGGGCTTGTATTTGCACCCGCAGCCTTGTCTGGAGAGAGGACACCCTTGACCGAGGGGGTGGGGGAGGTGTTACCAGCTTAACTCAGCTATGTTAGGCCATATTTCCCTGATCCATTTTCTTGGTTATTTTTCAGATTTCTTACACAGGCTCTACTCCAGGGCAGAAGAGTGAAGACAGAGGCAGGTAGAACAGGAGGAAACTGGAAGGGATAGAACTCCAGGGCACATCTTAGAAGTGACTGCCATAATCAGCTAAACGCTTGTAGGAGGATCATTCAATTGCCCCTCCAACAACTGAGCCAGCTGGAAAATACAAAACACAAGTCTCATTCTCTCCCAGGGATCAGGGCAGGTGGTGAGTGGACATCATGCCCAAGGATATGAATGCCTCATGGCTTCTTTGGGGCCAGAGCTCCTAGAACAAGGACAGTCTCTGTCAGGCCAATGCCAGCTTGGCCTCTGAGGACTCAGGTCTGCTTCTTCCTGACAGTTTTTAGGGCTCAAATCTGGGCAACCCCAGGGGCTAGACGCTCGGGCTCTGACAGGGTCACAACAGGTAGCTCAAAATGGGTTTTAATCAAACTCAAAGGATTCTAAAATGTATTTGTGGCTGGGATGCTGCTCAGTGGTGGCCTGTCTCGGGTGACTGAAGCCCTGGGTTTGATTTTCGGCCCCACAAAAATTAATAACCCAAGAATCAAACATTGTGTATTTTCATATTAAAACTTAGATTTGAGGCTGGGACATAGCTCAGCCATTTAAATGCCTGCCTGTCAAGCACAAGGTCCTCAGTTCGATCCCCAGTAACACCCAAAAAACAAAAAACAAAACAAAAAAATGTAGACTTCCAGTTTTTGGTGAAATATCTTTATAATGAAATACCAGGGGGCCAGCAGGATAGCTCAGTGGACTACAGTCCCTGCTTAAGCAAGCTTAGGCAAGTGCAGACTGAGGTTCAATCCCTAACACCACATGCCTACCAACTGCACCCCCAGGGCAGGCTGAGCCTGCCACAGAGTCTGAGTGTAGTGGCACAGGTCTGTGTAATCCCAGCGCTAGGGAGGCTGAAAACAGGAGAATCACTATGTCTCGGATCTGCGTAGTGAGACCCTGCAACAAACAGATGCATTTAAAAAGAAGAAAAAAAAAAAAAAGATATACTAGTGGGCCTGCCACCCTGTCTAGCCCTTGGTGGATAAAGCCAGGTAGTCACCCTTGCAGATGGGACAAGAACAGCCTCTCTGTCCTCTGGACTTCACTTCTTACTACAGTTTGGACCTGGTGCCCCCAATGAACCATGTGTTAAAGGCCTGCTCTTCATCTTGGCACTACTGGGAGGTGGTAGAACTTCTAGGAAGCAAGGCCTCCTGTGACATCTTCAGGTCTTTGAGGTGTACCCCAAAGGGGATTGTGGGACTCCAGGCATCTTTCTTCTTTTTCACTTTCCTGCCATGAGATGAGTGACTTTGCTCCACCACACACTTGTGCCGAGGTGTGCCACCACCAACCCAAAGCCAAAGAGCCACCAGACCATGGACTAAAAGCTATAGAACTGAGTAAACCTTTTTTTCTTTGTCAGTTGATTATCTTGGGTATTTGGTAGATTAGCAGTGTCGGACACCCTCATTTATATGAGCTGAGACCTCATTTAGGTGAGCTCTTGGGGTTCTGGAGGCTTCTATGAAAGGGTCACGAGAGGCCTGTCAAGGAGCTATGCAGGCCTTCTCCACACATGCGAGATTCCGACACAGCCTGCAGCAGGTACAGTACAGCAAACTCACATTCCTAAGATTTCCAGTGGTGTACCTATCACATCCCAAGCACTGTATCACTCTAGCTGTGAGAAATACTCCTCCACATCACCCATTCATCCATCCATCCACCCACCTGTCCACTACTCACCCACCATTCCACCCATCCCACCTATCTATCATCTACCCATATATTAAGCAGTCCAGGGATGTGTGGTCCCATTCTTTAGGTCGGCCCCACTTCATGTGCTTCAGAACCTAGGTAGGAAGTGGGACAGCAAGGTATCTGCTATGTAGGAAGATTTAGGGTAATGACAATACACTGCTCCTTTCCCTGTGTTCTTCCAAGTGTCCCTGGACCTTAGCTTGCAAAGATGCCCTGGCTATGGATACAGCTCAGTGGCATAGCACCCTGGCAAGCACCAGATCATGAGTTCAATTCCCATACCAAAAGAAAAAAGATGCTATGTCCCAAATGGTGGGCCAGGCCTGCCTGGAAAGAAGGGGATGGCACCCTTAGAGACCTACTCTGATGCAGAGGCCCATGCCCCCTTCCCTGTTCCCATGATAAGGACTCTGGCCTGGTCCTAGATCCCTTGCCTTTCCCTTTCCCTGCTGCTGTCACCCCCACCTCCAACAAGGCAAATACTGCTGCTGTAACTCCTTCCTAACCACAGCCAGTAGTGACAGGAGCCACTTGGTCATAGAAAGCTGTAGCTCCACCTGACACAAGGGCATCTGACCCAAACCCACACCAGATCAGCAGCTTGCAGTTTTGCCTTTCCACAGGCAGGATCACTACATGGGCTCACACCTGTCCATCAGTCACACTCTGCAGCATGGATACCTCTTCTGTCACCGACATTTGTCTTTCTAGAGAAAACAGGTAGAAAGATAAGATAGGGTAAAAGAAAGAAAAAGAGGAGGATCTCTATGAGTCTGAGGAGGATCACTATGAGTCTGATCAGTATAGTGACACCCTGTAGACCCTGTACTAAATACATTAAAAAAAAAATTTAAAAAAAAAAGATTCGACCCAGACCCAGCATGTGAGTGAGACCGCCCCAGGACCCGCCATATCTTCATTCGACCCAGGCCTGGCACCTGAGTGGGACTTCCCTGAGCCTGACAGATCCTCATTTGACCTAGAGCCCAGGCCTGGCATGTGAGTGGAACTTTATCAGACAGGCCCTGTGTGGAACTCTGGAGCAGAACTCGCTGCAGAGAAGCTAGAGGCAAGACCCATCCAGCTGATCCAGGAGCAGAACATCTCGCGAGAGTGGCACAGCTCGCTCACATCCAAGGACTGCAGCAAGAAGTTGAGCACAGGAGCCAGACGCAAGCCACACACACCTGGATGAGTTTGAACTTAGTAGATCTGAACCTGGTGCTAAGGTAATAACTGTACCAAAGCACTACACCAAAGGTCAGAAGGCGGTGTTATACAAAATGACAAAGCAAAGGAGCAAAATGCATTCTCAGGCCCTGAGCCCACCCAGAATAAATGCAGGAGACAACAGCATAGAAGAAATTGGAAATCACAAACCTGAGATCTCTGAATTAATAGCATCAGAAGTAAAAACATAACTGCAGAAAGGTATAGAGGAAATCAGATCAGAAATAATTTCTGAAGTTAAAAAGAAATCATAACCATAATGAAAGAAATATAAAGTGCTTCCAAAAAAGACACTGATAAAAATAATTGAGCAGGACATAAAAATGATGGAATCCTTGAATGAGCAATATAAGAAAGAAATAGAATGCTGATTCAAAGTGCTATACAGGAAATTGAAACCTCAATCACAAGCTGGTAAAACGGTTTGAATGAAAATTGAAATAAGACTTTTACACCTGGAAGACATCATTGCAGCTAGTGAAAAGGTAAGAAAGGATCCCCTAAAAACAACTAGGATGTAGGAAAAAATAATTCAACACCTGCAAGACAATGCAAAGATGAACAACACAAGGCTAATAGACATCAATGAGAAAGGAGTCAATACAAATGATATAAAAAGAATATAGACAGAAATAATAGCACAAAACTTTCCAAATATGGGGCAACAATCTGACATTCAGTAACCAAAGCATATAGAACTCCAAATAACATCAACCCAATTAAAACCACTCCAAGACACATAATAATCAAGATCCCAGAAATTCAGCACAGGAACAGTATACTAAAAGCCGCTAGAGAAAAGAAACAGATCACATTTAAAGGAAAGCCCATCAGAATAACGGCAGATTTCTCTTCACGAACCATCAAGGCAAGAAGAGCATGAAGAAAAGTACTACAAGTCTTGCAAGAAAACAAATTCCAACCCAGAACTGATATACCCTGCAAAACTCTCTTTCAAGTATAATGAAGAAGTAAAACACTTCCATGACAAAGAACAACTAAAGAATTTCATGACGACAAAGCCAACCTTACATAGACTACTAAATGATATTCTAGAGAAGAATCAAAATGACCTCAACTCCATGAATGAGAACAGAAAGAACCTACCAAATAGGACAAACAATTAAACACGGAAGAAAAAGAGGCATACGACAGCAGTTTTTCCATTATTCTTTTGTATACAACAGCAAAACATTTCCATCAGCATACTGTACAAATTGACTTCTCCTGCACCCTGTGGGTCATAATTCTGTCCAGGTCTACAGGGTGGATATCAAGGAAATAGCAGTCCCACAAGTGGCACATGGCCACTAGTAAGTGTCATGGACACTGTCCAGTTCATGACATACTAGAATTTTGTGCAATATCCTATCCTCAAACTGTTAGAAGTGCTGGTCATATATTTGCCATTCAAGTATTTATGTTATGTTTTATTCTTAGTAATTCTTTACTATCATGATAACTTTTTCTTAGCTGATATTTTTGTATATATTAACTTATTGAAATACTATGTAAGCACTCTGAATTGATATATTTTCTCCCAGATTTAAAAAGTTTAAAAAGCATATTTCCATTTTTCATTGACTTTATATTACTTCTCCCTTGTTTTTTATACACACACACACACACACACACACACAAAATACGTATATAACCTGACATAAGATTGATACTGTTTTGTGGAAGCCTTCAATTACCTTTTAAATGGGTTCATCTAATATAATTACATTTTACATAGCCCAGTATAACTACCATTTTTGAGAGCTCTTTATTCTTTATCCAGGACCATACAGCAACTTCTCTTCCCTTTTGGATTATGTTCTTTGTTATTTCCTATATGCTATGTCTGAAGGTATTAGAATATTTCAAATTTATATAACTGGAAAATAAGCTGGGTGTGGTGGGGCATGCCTGTAATCCCAGCACTCGGGAGGCTGAGGCAGGAGGATTGTTGTGAGTTTGAGACCAGCCTGAGCTACAAAGTGAGCTTAAGGCCAGCCTGAACTGCATGGTGAGACCCTGTCTCAAAAAGACAAAAAAAAAAAAAAAAAAAAAAAAATTATAACTGGAAAATATTTTACTTTTAGTTTTCAAAGGTATGTTTGCTAAGTATAAAATTCAATGAAGACAGATCTTTTTTCAGTCCTTTGAATTAATTAGTCTAGTTTCTTACCCACTTGTTTTTTTTTTCTAATGTAGAATAAGATGCTATCAAATTTTGTTCTTCTATAGGTAATATTTTTATGTATATGCTTTAATAATTTTTTTCTTTATAATTACTTTTGGACAATTTCATTCTTGTGTATCATGGTATGATTTTATTCATATTTCTTGTGCAAAAGGTTCATTTTTCTTGGAAACCTGGTGCGATAATTTCAACCAAATTCAGAAATTTTAAATATTTTTTTTATTGAAGAACAATAGTAATGAGACAGTTTGAAATCAAATTAGTAGAACAGATTCAACAATTAATACATTGCACATTGTTTTCATAGTGGCTTTTTGTTGTACAAGGTGCATGCATGATACTCTACCTACAAACACTATTAGAGAAGATGTCTCTAATCAATGATTTAAGAGAATGTAGCTGTATACCTATCATTTTTTTAAAGGTGAATTATAATACAGTTTCAATAATTAATACTTTTTACATTGTTATCTTCCAAGTGGTTATCCATAGTACAAGAAGCAGACAGGATATCCTGTCTAAACACTATTAGTGCAAATCTTTCTTCTCACAGGATTATGTAAAAGTACTGCATATTTATCCTAATTACTGTTCATACAGACACAGAATGGTTCTTCCTTTGTATCCCCCCTTTTTTTGTTTAGTCCCGTCAAAAATGGGCATTCTACTCTCATTCAATTATTATAGATGCTTGAATTTAGCGAAACATTCCAACACAGTCCAGCAGTCCACAATAATAGTGGGTTTTCCAAAGAAGTTGTTGACTAGAGCCATTTACAGCTCAGCTTATTATTATGGCCTTATTTTATATACCTCATTTTCATACTTTTCTGCTGAATAGTTAAGACTCAGATAAATCAAGATCCATATAAAAAAATATAACTTTTGTATCTGATGAGATCAGTCAAGTACCCTCAGGGTTTATCTTGTAACTCTGTACCTCACTCTATAGATCCTTTGTCTGTGTCAGACATGTGGATGAGTCATGGCCATTGCTTGACCAGTTTGCTTTCTGTGAAAGCCTGAGAAAGTTTTCTCTCCTTGTGACTCTCCCTAGGCACACTATAGATCATTGATCGCCTTCCTCTGTGGCTCCATAATCTTCCTGATCAGAAAATTTAGGGTACAACTGAGTTCCATGATGTTATAGTACAGGTTCTCCTATGTCCCAAGTCTTCATTGACCTTGAAAGGCTAGGGGCAAAATGTTGGCTGACCTCGCAGCCCTTCCAAGAAATTTTAAATCTTTAAATATTTATTGCCTATCCCTTTCTATTTTGAGAAGTGTGTGTGTGCGTGTGCGTGTGTGTGTGGCCAGCTCAGCCCATCCTGGGTGCAAGGCTGGCCAGCATGTGGTGCCAGGCCAACGAACCGTGGTCTCTGCACTATGTCTAAGCTTGCCTAAGCAGGTGCTTTAGACCACTGAGCTATCTCACCATCCCCAATAATTCTAACTATATAAATATAAGTTTCTTAATTTTGGTACAGAGTGAACTATATATGACTGATCTGTAAATTCTTTGTTCTTCATTTTTATTTTAGACAATTTTTATTGTTCTATTCATTTAAGTTTGTAAATAATTTATTTACAATGTGCAATCTATTATTTTCATGCTGTTTCTTTTTTTTTTTTTTTTTTTTTTGCAGAACTGGGGATTGAACTCAGGCCGTTGCACTTGCCAGGGAAGCTCTTATTGCACTGAGCCATCTTCCCAGCCCCCTCTTATTTTCATGCTATGTATTCATTTCAGAAATATTTCCCTGCTCCTCCATCCCGCCCGCGCCGGCCCAGCCCCAGAGACCTCCCGAGACACACAGCGAGACCCACGGCCTGAGACAGCAGCTGACTCCAGCGGCCTCCTGGATCCCGCCCCAAGCTCTCCTAGCAAGTGGGAATTTCCACGACTCACCAGGCTTCCCAGATCAGTGAGAGTGTGGTGAGTCTGAGGGAGAGCCATTGGCTTCTTCCCACGCGCGCTACCCCGATCCCTGCACCCAAGCCCTTCATGTCAGTGACCGGCCTAAAACCTCAGGACCCACTCACCAGCACTTCCCCGGATCCCCTGCCTTAAAGCCCGATGAACGAGTGGGAATTTCCTCGACTCTCTGGGCAGCAAAGTTCAGTGAGTGTAGAACTCCAGGCCCGCCGTGCCCGAGAGACATTTCTCAGGGATTCCCTGCCCCCCTCAACCCCCATGGCCTGGTGAGAGCTCCAGGCACCCTGTGCCAGAGAAACATTTCCAGGTGATTACCGGTCCCACCCCACAGCTCCAGACCCAGTGCAGGTTGGCCTGGAGAACTCCAAGCCTGCCACACCAGAGGGACATTTCTCAGCAGTCCTCGGTCCCACGCCATGGACCAAAACCCAGCACAGCCTGGCCTGTGAGTGAGGGCTCCAGGCCCACTGCACCAGAGGGACCTTTCCAGCCTTCTCGGGTTAAGGCCTGTAGACCCGGACCCAGCACAGGCTGGCCAACCCAGTACAGCCTACTCAGTGAATAAGATCATCCACTATCCTTTTGTGAGCCCAGAAGACCCACCAAAGCCCAGGCCCGCCCACATGGGGAACAACCTGCCTGACACAGGAGGGCTGACCCCGGGAACAAACAGAGGGAAACTAAAGGAGCTGCAGCAAAAAAGGAACTTACCACAACAGCTAGATCCAGGATAGGCATACCTGGAAAATCTCAAACTTAACAGACTGACCCAAATCTCATAACAGGCTAAGGTTATAGCTGCACCAAAGCTCTACACCAAAGGTCAAAGGTCAGTGCTACACAAAATGACAAAGAAAAAGGGAAAAATGCAATCCCAGACCTCGAGTCCATTAGGAAGGACAGAGGACACTAGCTCAGCTGCAATGAATGAACTAACAGATACAGCAGCAAAGGAACAACAGCAGAAAGCTATAGAGGAAATAAAACGAGAACTAATTCCCCAAATTAAAAAGAAATACTTGAATACATAGTATCTGAAATAAAGAATGAATTCCAGAAACATTGGGTGGAAAAACTATGCTCACCCAGAACAAGTGCAGAGAGCACTATTCCAGCTGATATATATGAATTAACAGCACCTGAAGAAAAGAAACAACAGCAGAAAGATCATGAGGAACTCAAAGCAGAAATAAGTTCTGAAATCAAAAAAGAACTTTTTGAAGTGATAGGATCTGAAATACTGAAACAAGTCCAGAAATATACAGAGGAAATCCAACTTGGAAGAAACAAAGCTGAAAAAGAATTAATAACTACCTCTAAAGAAGACATGGATAAAAAAATTGAGATCAGCAATATGATGGATTCCTTGAATGAGCAATACAGAAAAGAAATAGAACACATGAAACACAGTCAAAGAGATATAGAAGAACTAAAAATATCAATCACGAGTCTACAAAACCGTCTGAGTGAAAGCAAAGACAAAAGTTTCAGATCTTGAAGATGCCAGAGCAGCTAGTGAAAAGGTGAGAAAGGATCTCTTAAAAACAACGAGCATGCAGGAAAAAATAATCCATCACCTGCAAGATGACGCCAGGATGAACAATGTGAGAATAATTGGTATCAATGAGAATGAAGGAGTCAATACAAATGACATAAAAAGAATTTGGGGAGAAATAATTGCAGAAAACCTCTCAAATATGAGGAAACAATCCAACATTCAGGTCACCGGAGCATACAGAACACCAAATAACCTCAACCCAAGTAGAAACACACCGAGACATATAATAGTTAAGATCCCAGAAATCCAACACAAAAATAATATACTGAAAGCTGCGAGAAAGAAGGAGCTCACATTCAAAGAAAAACCCATCAGAATTACACCCGACTTCTCTACACAAGCAATGAAGGCAAGGAGAGCATGGAGCAGAGTTCTTCAAGTCCTACATGAAAACAAATTACAGCCCAGACTATTATACCCTGCAAAACTCTCTTTCAAGTTTGATGGAGAAGTGAAATACTTCCACGACAAAGAACAACTAAAGAATTTCATGATGACAAAGCCATCCCTTCACAGGCTGTTGAAAGATGTTCTAGAGAGAGACCACAATGACCAGAACTCCATGAATGAGAATGGAAGGAACCTACTAAACAGGACAGTCAATGAAACACAGGTTACAAAGGAGTAAACAATACCAGGTAAATATCATGACAAACATAAGTCAGCACATTTCAATTATAACCATAAATGCAAACGGACTCAATTCTCCAATTAAGAGAAATAGACTGGCACAGTGGATTAGGAAACAAAATCCAACAATATGCTGTATACAAGAAACACACTTAACTCAAAAGGACATTCATAGTCTCAAAATCAAAGGATGGAAAACAATACTGCATGCCCCAGCACCTCAGAAAAAAGCAGGAGTAGCAATTCTGTTCTCAGACAGTCTCAACTTCAAACCAAGAATGATCAAATGACACAAAGAAGGCCACTATATATTGGTCAGGGGAAAAATTCAAGACATCTTATCTTCGACAAAGGGGCTACACAAGCTCACTGGAAGTAAGATAGCCTCTTTAACAAATGGTGCTGGAAAACATGGCTTTCTACATGCCGAAAACTAAAACTTGACCCAGCTCTATCACCATGCACTAAGGTAAAGTCAAAATGGTTTAAAGATCTAAACATTAAAACAGAAACACTCAAACTCCTGGAAGAGAAAGTAGGAGGAACTCTTGAAGACATAGGGGTAGGTAAAGAGTTCATGAACAAACATATATTCGCACGGGAAGCTCTTGAAAGAATCAACAACTGGGATCAACTCTTCTTAAGGAGCTTCTGCATGTCAAAAGAAATTGTCAACAGAGTGAAAAGACAACCACAAATTTTGAAAAAATCCTAACTAATAAACAATCAGACAGAGGACTACTGTCTAGAATATATAAAGAACTACCTCAAATTTAAAGACCCAATTCAGAAATGGGCATCTGAGATGAATACACACTTCTCAGAGGACGAAATTAAAGAAGCAAATAAATATATGAAAAAATGCTCCACATCGCTAGCCATTCGTGAAATGCAAATAAAAACAACACTGAGATACCATCTCACTCCAGAAAGAATGGCTATCATAAGGAAATCAACCAACAA
>PVKA01011550.1:20355-60763 GCA_004027165.1 Ctenomys sociabilis | reverse complement strand
TCATAGTGGGCCTGTTGATATTAAAATGCTTATTGGAGAGACTGACACAGACACAGCAACAAATTAAATTAACAGCTTTGGCAGCCATGCAGATAGCGGAGGGCGGTACCACCGGGAGCCAGGCGGCAGCCTTCCTCCTCAGGGTTGCAGACCAACCCCTTTAGGTAGCAGGTGAGCCAATGACGGGTAAGGTCGAGGCACCCCCACCTCAAATCAACCTAAGACAGGCCCTGTTGTCCCAGAGGCTTACATTGCCCTGAGTTGCCAGCCTCAGGAAGGGGCTTGGCGTGGAGTCCTGAGAGGGGTTACAAGGGCTCCCCGATCCTATGCTGGTGTGCATCCAGGTTCCATTCACTCTATCCTGGCCCTACAAAAGGATGAGGCCTTAGAAGGTCAAATCCATGGTCAGGGTGCGCAACCTGACCATGGATAAGGTCTTAATAGGCTACAGTGAGAGGGCATCAGCCACTATGATCACTCAGTAAGCAATGCTGCCTTTTATTAAAACAAAAGGAGGGAGATGTCGGGAGCCATTCCAAGATGGCGACTGCTCCTCGTTCCCCCGCCCATCGTGTCTGCCAAGATGGCGCCCATATCCGGCTTCCAGGTTCTTGTTGCTGTGCCTGAGCCCCTCCTATCCAGAGAAAAGCCCGCCGTTTTATGATCCTACCAATGCCATTTAAACACGTGTATAATTGTGATTGGTCTGTAAAGTCTATATAGCTTCTTGCATCACACCCGATAATTGCTTGCACGTAGGACGCCGCGGCTAGCGGATGCATGTAGAGGCTTGCATCCCGATCCATAAAGGCTTGCTGAACCCGTTACAAGGTGTCTTAGTGTTTTCTTCCGCAGGACGGGAGCGGCGCCGGACACTGCACACTATGACATTCATTCTCTTTCATAAGAATTCACAGTTTGAATGTTCCTAAATTATGGACTCATTGTACATTTAAAATCACTACCTATACTTTTTTGCTTTTTGCCCAAATACGTGAAACAAAATAAGTTTGTTAATTATTGATTGTGAGAGCACAGATTTTTTTTTTTTTAGCTTTTTTGTGAATTCTAAAATATTCAAAGTGGTTAAAAAAGACTTCTGCACCTTAAAAATGAACTTACATATGGAAAAGATAAACATTTCTTTGTGAAAATTAAAAGTCTAGAAATAGTTTAAGTCTGTCTTTGAAATCAAAGTTATAAATGCTGCCAACTATGTTAATTGGAATTCTATGACAGTGACAAAATATTTTATATAATCAACTTGAAAAGAAGTAAGATTTATCATAGCTGGCAGTTTTAGAGACTGTAGTTCAGTGGGCCTCCCTTCCCTTAGTCCTATCATGATGCAGAACATGATTGCAGGGAGCACAGTGTGAGGACAGAATCAGTGCACGATGACCAAGAGCAAAACAGCTAAGGAAGCACATGGGGCTATCACACCCCTTAAGGGAATGCTCCAAGTGACTTAGCTTCACAGGGTCCAACTGTTAGAGGGGTCTCTGGCTTCCTTCAGCTCCAGAGGCTAATAACCAAGTCTTCATCTGATGGGTCTTTGGAGAACAATCAAATACAAACTACCACATCAAAACAGTTATAATTTCAAGTGAAACTCAAGGTTCTACACTAAAGTGATAGGTACAGTTCATTTACCTCACTTGCACAATATTACATGATAGCAAATTTTCACAGTGTATAATTCTGGAAACAACTTCATTGCTCACCAAGAGGGGAATGGATGAACAATTTGTCATATATCCATACAATACAACTCAACAATAAAAATGTATAAATTATTACTAGAAGTGACTATATCAATGACTTTCAAAAGGATGATACTGACTAAAATGGCTGTGTAGAAAAGAATAAGCACTGAATGACTACATTTATATATAAATCCATGAAAGACAAACTCACAGTCATGGGAAGCAGTTTTTATATAGATGTCATTAGGAAAGGATCAAGTGGATGAAATTAAAAATGAAAATCAGTTTAATTTAATAGATAACAGTGGAATTTTTTTTTATCCTGAGTGGCATGAAAAATTCACAATTTTTTTTTTGTTTTGTTTTGTTCTGTTTGGTGATACTGGGAATTGAACTAGAGTCTGGTTCATGTTAGACAATTTTTCACTGAGCTACACCTTGATTTCACAAATACATAAGTACATCTTTATCAAAATTTAATAGTTTAAATATGTGCAGTTAATTACCATTAATTAAATATACTCATTACTCTTATTTTGTATTTAATGAAATTATGTTTGCTTTAGTGGTGTGTAGAAATTCATCACACATATTTTATAATTTACTAGAGTTTATTCTGCTCATCTACATTTTATTTAGATTATCCATATTCCATTTCCTGTGTCTCTCATGTCACTATACTGGGATGGAACTTCCTAATAAAGAAATATGCATTTGTGTTAAATATGCTTTCAGGAAGGGGCATCACTGGTGGAGCATCATTTTCTACAGATCATATAATGTTGAGGTTTACTTACTGGACTTGCTATTATTATGAAACCCAAATACAGAAGGTGTAGCCCAGCTTTCCCGACAACTTATGACATGTTCTGTTGCTTTAGAGTCTAAAGAATTCTGACTCACCGGGCATAGTGGCACATGCCTGTAATCCCAGCACTCCAGAGGTTGAGGCAGGAGGATTGTTGTGAGTTTGAGACCAGCCTGAGCTACATAGTGAGTTTAAGGCCAGCCTGAACTACATAGTGAGACCCTGTCTCAAAAAGACAAAAAAAAAAAAAAAAAAAAAGAATTCTGATTCATAGACTGACCAATGTGATGAAGAAACAAAATACACAAATAGGGTATAGACGGTGTCCTCTACACAGATTTCAATATAATGAACTCAAAGCTTCTTCTTATAATAGGCAAACCCATAGTACATATTCTTCGCCTTATGAAAAAGTGGTATTATTGATCTGCCAGCATAATCCTAAAATGTTTTTGGGGGTGTAGTCCTCAACTTTGCTAGGTTGATTATCCATCCTAGTCTGTACATGATAATTTTGAACCCATTTCCACTGAGACTTTATCTTATTGACATTTTAGTTAGGAAGTGTTCATAGTTGAACACTTTCTGTAAGAAAGTGAGGTTAATCATGCTAAATTATAATTATGCTCCCTGGTAGCAAACAGCATGAACTTTAGTTATTTTAGTTCTTCCAGCTCTAAATTCCTTTAAACTTGAGAAATCCTCTTTGGCATACATGAAACAGAGAGTTCTATGGGTAAAGCACAGTGTTTCAGCACATATTGCTTTACCTTTTATGAACATTGGGTAAACTTTATTAGCTCATCCTAGATGATCTTGTCACAGAGGAGCTAATATGATAGTGCCTTAAGCATTTATATTCAAAATACAATAAAAGGTTGAGTCTTTACTTTTTAAAAATTCCTCAGCATATTTGGATAGCTTTACAGCCCTTGAGGACACAAGAGGATCTCAGGCTCACATCTAAAAATCTTTTCCCTTAAAGGAATTAAGGTTAAAATGAGGACAGAATGCGGAATCAGCATACATCAAAAAAGACATCAATTTATACTATGCAGAAAATCTTATTCACTTTCTTTATCAGGCTTTTCAAAAGTTACTAACCAGTCAAAAAGAAAACCTTCTGATGCTTTTAATATCCCCAACCCTACATATTCAGTGGCAAGCCCATCAGTTTTGACAACATAAATTTTAGCTATGGAATACCCTTATCGCCACAGTCACAAACATATCAATCTCTGCTTGGGGCCTTTACGTTTGCATTGTTTAGCTAGCAAGGATTAGCCATGCTCAATGGTGCAATGGAAACCACCTTAAAAGAAGGTGCATATTGCTCCACTGAAAACAGCATCTCTAAAATTTTTCTTAAATTTCAACCTAAGGACTATAGGAGTTTTGAAGCAATTGGGTTGATTGAAAGTTTATCAAAACTGGTTTGAATTAACTTCTGATTCTCCAGTGAGTCAACTTAATCAACATTTTAAAACTAAATGAAAATCAAACAATATTTGCTTCATCATTTTCATTGAAAATTTGTCCCAGGAAATCTTCTAAGAGTTGAATTTTCTTTCCTTTTTTTTTTTTTTTTTTGAGATGAGACATTTTTATTCCACTTCAAAGACAGTAAAATATATAATGAATTTTATCATACAATGGAATATTAAACAATCATTGAAATATAGTTGAATGATACTTCATAAGTATATGAATATGTTTCTCCTATAATGCAAAATAATGATGGAATAGAACGTGAAAATATGAGCCCTAGATATGTATCTGTACAATGAGAGACACATATTTGAAAAATGTACAATAATTTAAAAGGAAAGACAAAATGAAAATCAGTTACCAATGGATGATCAGACAACGTCGTATGCTCTTTCTTATATTTTTCTGTTTTCCCAGTTGTCTACCAGGAACATGTAGTTTTATAATTTTAAAATGACCCTTCCTTGAAATATAAAATAAATAAATAAAATACAGGAAAGACAAGGAAATTTGCATTTAGCATCCCCTAATCCTAATTTAATTTTCTTCCACACCCTGAAGGAACCATGGGGATCCCTTTCCTACTCTTAGGGTCCTTTTGTTCATGAGGTGCCTACCTATACTTCACTCTAGAGTCTTGTTTCCAAGGCCAGAATTTATGACACTGTTTACTTCATGTCTTCATTCTCTGCTGGGCACATTCACAGTCATTTGTTCATTCATCCATTTCTCTGGCACTATGCTAGCTACTGGGAATTCAGTGTGGAGAACAAGACAGGTAGAGTTCCTGCTGCCATAGAAGACAGTGAGCCAATAAACAAACAGAGAGGCAAGATTATTTCAGACAGGGAAAGGAGCTGGGAAGGCAGGAAAGCACAGAGACAGTGACTATGGCAAAAATCTCTACTTCAGCCTGTTTGTTGGGGAAAATCCCTCTGAGGATGAGACATCTGAACCGACCAAAGAACTAGACAGAGTCATGAGAACCAGCATAGCACATTCAAAAAGAAGGCCATCAAAGCAGGCTTTTTGTAAGCAAAGGAGTGTGGCAGGAGGCCAGGCTGGGGAGTTGGCAGGACCTGGTAGCACAGCCAGGCAGGGAAGTGGTAGTGGCAAATCAAAATCTTTCAGCCCAGGATCTTGGAATTTGCATCCTAAGTGGAGCCTTGGAGGTGATTTGGGTGTTTTGGAAGTATTGAGAGCCACAGGGTCTCAGCTTTCTTCCAGCACTGTAGGAGTTGTGGGTACAGAGGTGCTGAGTGAGCTGATTTGAAGAACTGCTCTTCAGAATGTGGGGCACAAGGCAGCCATAGCATGTCTCTGGGAGACTGTGAGACATGAACTATCTCAGACACCTGTCCCAAGGTTCCAACTCAGAATCCACATTTCAACAACGACGCAAGGAGTTTGAATACATGTATTTCAGAAGCGCCTGTTTAAACCAATGCATTACACATAATAAAGCTTAGATAGAAAAAATAAAACAGTATGACTTTCAGCGATGTGAGCAACAATATATTGATTGCATCGCTACTTTTCCTGAGATAGGGAGCCACCATCAATAATCTGAGTAAACAAAAAGCATGCCTCTCTAAGGAAAATTATATTTTCCTTTCTTGGGGTGAAATGCAGTGCCCAAACCAGCCTTGAGCCTGGGTTTACAAAGCTTCATCAACTGGCCAATAGGGTTCAATCCCTGGGCCTGCCACGCTGGCCTCCCGCACCCCCACCCCTGCCCCGCCTGTTATAGCCTCCCAAGAACTGGGATTACAGGCCCTAGCCACCACACGCCCAATCTCAACTGCCGTCTCAGAGTTGAATTTTCTTTAAAGCTCCAAAACCACTAGGAGGAAAAAATCGAAGTATAATAATCAAAACAATAAAATCTGAAAGAAAATGAAAAACTTCAGAAGCTTGAGATGTTACTTTTGTCTATAGATATTTATTTCCTTTTTTTTTTTTTTTTTTTTTTTTTTTTTTTTTTTTTTTTTTTTTTTTTTTTTTTTTTTTTTGTACTTTAGGGAATGGTCTATAGGATATTCAGGGTCTCACTACTAGTGCGAACTCATGGTGATTCTCCTGTTTACAGCCTTCAAAGTGCTGGGATTACAAGCGCATACCACCATGTGCAGTCTCAATCGCTGTCTCAGTGCCTCCCTGGAGAGAGACAGGCACTACAGACCTGAGGATCGAATTCCAGACTCCTGCACCTGATTGCAGGTGCTTTAATCCACTGAGTTACTTGGCTGGCCCTCAGAGATTTCATATTGATTCATAAGAAGGCAGAATAATGTCTCATGGTTGAACAGTCCAGTACTCACCCCTAGCAAACATTGAACTCTCTATCTTTTATTTCCCTTTAAAGCAAAAAGTCTAACATTTGACTTTATTTCTGATCATAGTGGTCGCAAAATTCACCTGCCTTACCCAACTGCATATGCACTAGCTTGTTGCAAAATTTTCTGATCACTCAGGATGAAACCCTGTATTGCAGAGCTGATAGGTGAGCAAGATACCTCTTCCATGACCAGTCAAAAGTTAACAGAGAGAGGACACTGAAAAAAAGTCTATTTTTTGGGGTGTGGTCTGTGACCATATACTACATCCCTGTTCTTTTTTCACCAACATTCAATAAAATGGTAGGTCAGTTTCTACTCAGTTCACCATGCAATTTGCACAACAGTTATTGTAGGTCTGTAGACTTCCCTGAAGACCTACCTAATCATCCATAAGATCCTCAGCCTTCTTCCTACACTACTACTGTCTTTTTTGGTCAAAATCTCATCCTCTTTCCAAATTTGGAAAGAAATATGAATAGATTATGTGCTAATTATGTACTAACAATTTATTTTTATCCTTACTGATAAGAAACGTGCAACTCTTGGATCAGAGACAAAATATATTTTTGGTCACAACACAATAAGCACTAATTAGAGATTCATATCACGCCAATTCTTGGTCTCAGTCTCATAGGAGGGTTGTGAATAAAGCAAGAGAGATGCGCTGTAAGGCAGGCCGTTATCTTAACCTATGCAGTAATTCACACATTTTATAATGTCTAGTCAGGATCTTTGACATCTGCATCTGAGTAATTAACACTATGTTCTATGCAAACATCCATGAAAAGATTCCCCAAAGAAAGTGCTATCAGGATTTCTACTTAAAGTAAGCCAGAGAAAATTGCTTCATAATAATAGAGATGTTTTCTATCACATTGCATTTGTTATATTAATGAATATGCCAGATAATTAAAAAATAATTTAATCTAAAGTTTTTCCAGTATAATGTTTGCTGAATATCAAGTATATTTTCTACATAGTTAGGTTCAGATATTCCATGGCAATGGTTTAAAATAATAATAAATTTGGCTGGTAAGATAACTCAGTGGACTAAGTGCCTGCTTAGGAAAGCACAGGGACTGGGGTTCGATCCACAGCACCACATGCTGTGCCAGCCACACGCCCATGCATGTTGAGCCAGCTACCAAGACCAGGTGTGGTGACTCAAGCCTGTAATCCCAGTGCTGAGAAGGCTAAAAACAGAGTGATCACTATGAGTTCAATGGCATAGTAAGACAATGTACCAAATGAAATAAAATTTTAAAAATGTGACATAATTTGTACAGGAAAATATTTGACCAAATTCAACATATATTTATTAACTCAGCAAGTTGGGAATAAAAGCTTTTACAGTGTAATAAAAATAACAATGCTTGGGCTAAGGAGATAGTTCAGCAGTCTAAGCACCTGCCTGCAAAGCACAAGAACACATCTTCCATACCAGGTACCATGTGGTCTGCAGGCTCAGAAACCCTGGACTGAAACCAGGAGTGGTGGCACATGCCTGTGATCTCAGAGATATGGAGGCTGAGACAGGAGGATCATTGCAAGTCCAAGCCGCACTGTGTAGCAAGAGTTCATAACAAGTAAACAAATAAAAGAGCAATGTCTATATGAGGATTATTGTGCTCACTTGGAGCCATCAGCTTCACAGACAATATCATTCACAATCTTTACACTCTTTTAAACCAGACACTGTGCTAGATAACTGTTGAATTTTCATGATTCTTTGAAGAAAGCACTAGGCGGCCTAGACAATGGTCCTCAGTCCAGCCATCCACGCTTGGGCCTCCCACAGGAATCTTCAGGCCTGCTGATAACCCTGATCTCCTTTTGCTCCCAGGAAGAGGGGCCTAACTATCTTCCATCAAGGTTTCACAGGAGGTGGTTGCAGCTATTTAAGGCCTCCCACTACATAATAGCATTCAAATAACTTTCAACTTTGTGTAGTAAATTATTTCTTTGAAATACATCTTCTATGTTATGGAGGTGGAGTGTAAGGTGGTTCAGTCCATGTCAATATAATAATGTGGAGGTCACATCTAAGTCCATGTACTGCAGGACCTCTTACAGAGCATTTACCCCTTCCAATGAAAAGAGCGTGCCTGGAGTCATCTGGACATTGGAAAACAAGAGTTTGTGCTGGAAATCCTGCCAGTGTTCAAACACGGGCTCCTGCTGATTTGTAGGAAGCCTATTACAAAGTGATGCTGAAGTGATGGTGTCCTCAAGGCAATGTGCGCCAGCTAGCATCCAGGAGTCCTGCATTTTCTGCAATCTGTGTCCACAGAAAACAATTCTGTAGAAAGATACTGAGATTGGTTCTGGAAGCAGCCAAGCCAGGAAGCCCCGGGCTAAGGTGTCCTGGAGAAAGAAAACCCGACAGGATCCTAAAACCATAATGCGCACAGCGGGTGCTCCAGTTTCCAAAGCAATGGCATCTAATAATAAAAAAGAAATGGACTAGTGTATTTGAAAAATCTGTCTCTGCCTTATACAAAGTGTAACCCTACCCAAACTCACCAAGTAACTCACACAAGCATAACAGTGCTGCAGAGGATCTCCTGAAAAAGCACAATCAGTCCACTACATGCTGTGACATAAATATATATATATATTTAGTACAGGGTGTGAAGGGATATATATACCATAAATGAACCATAAGTGAAAAATTTGCCTCAATCACGAACTTTCCTTTCTATAATACTGAAACTAAAAAAAAAAAGGCAAAGCCCAGATTGAGAGAAATTTTTCACATATTATAAATCTCTGCTTCTTTTATTTTTCTTTGGCAGAACCGGGGATTGAACTCAGGTCCTTGCGCTTGCCAGGCAAGCACTTATTCCACTGAGTCGTCTCCCCAGCCCCCATATTATAAATCTCATAAATAACTTATCCAAATTTAAAATCTCAAAACTCAATTATAAGTTTACAAATTCAAGGCTAAACTTTACAAGTGACAATGCCACAAAGATATAGTAAAGAGAAAATGAGCATTATGGACCGGCTAGAGAGGTCAGCAAACTAACGCAACTGCTTACGCAAAGTGCAGGGGCTGGGATTCCATCCCTGGTCTTCTGTGCCTATTGGTAACCCAGGGTGGGCTGAGAGGACAACTGAGATTGGGAGTGGTGACATGTATCTGCAATCCCAGTGCTTGGGTGGCTGAAAAAACAAAACAAAACAGGAGGATCACTACAAGCCTGACCTATGTAGTGAGACCCTATAGACCCAGTACTAAATACATTTTAGAAAAAGAAAAAAAAATGAGCGTTTGGCAAAGCATTCAACTTCAACAATTCTAAGGAAAATGCAAGCAAAATCTACAATAAGATAGCATTTACTACCAAGGTGACAGTAAATAACAAGATGTTTCATCATTACCTTTATTAATCTAATCATATCAATTCCTAGAAAAGATTCAGAGCCCCTAACTCTCAGAAATTGCTGGTGAGAATGTAAAATGACAAAGGCAATTGAAACAACCATTAGGTTTTCTGTTTTAACATTCCCTGTGTGCCAGAAATCACATTCCCCAGTTTTGACCCACAATATTAAAATATAGATGTATAAAAATAACTGCTGAGCCGGGCTTGGTGGCGCATGCCTGTAATCCTAGCACTCGGGAGGCTGAAGCAGGAGGATTGTTGTGAGTTCGAGACCAGCCAGAACTACAAAGTGAGCTTAAGGCCAGCCTGAACTGCATAGTGAGACCCTGTCTCAAAAAGACAAAAAAAAAAAAAAAAAAAAAAAAAAAAAAAAAAAAAACTGCTTACAAATACTTATGCCAGATAATTCCTTAATATGGAAATAAACCAAATATAAAAACATACTGTTGCCCATAAATAGAAACATACCAGTTCCCTCCCTAGACTAAAAAGCAAAATTTTATTTTTGAGTGATACTTAATTTTTTCTGACATTCCATAAGGCAAATAATATAATGAAAACTTAACAATTCTTAAGTACTGATATTTAATCAATGAACCTTATATTATAAAAAAGAAAACAAGCTATGATTCCTGGCTGTCAGGAATTGGGGAACTTTCCTCTGTAGCACTCTTTTCCTTGTTATTTCTGCCTCAGAGTTCTGAAACCATGAACTGAACTCTCTGGTATCATGAAACAAGTCAATCTCTCTTCTTTTAAGTCGTGGGTGTTAGTATTTTGCATTAGTGACAATAAATCTGACTCACATGAGAAGTACAATCAATAATTTATTTTGAACATGACATTCGTATTTAATGCACTGGAGTATGAAAAATTTTGAATTACTTTTGTATAGATATACACTTGCTTGCTTGAAGAAATAAACTCTAATATACTGCTCATTATTTTACTTGGAAATCTCTGCCAAAGAGAAATAATCATTCTGTGGACTAAAGGTTACTACTCAGCCTCATAGATGTCTTTGACAGAACAACATATTGAAACTCATCATTTATATGTGGAGAGTCTCCTTTATGTAATGGGCATATATATCCACCTAAACTTGGTCAAATATATTGTCTTTCATATTCCTTGTCTAGTTGTATATTTTCAGAGCCAGTAATTACTCTGAAATTGATTCATCTTTGAAATTCTAAGTAGAAAACAGAGTATCATCTGCACTAAAATACACATTGAATTCTGAGGAAAATTATGAAAAATATCAGAATAAATGAAACTTAACAGATGATAAATAAAACACCAAATTAACTTCCTAATATAAAATAATGATGATGAACTTCTTCCATTCATAGTTCTTATTTAAGTAGTTTTGTTTTATGTCCCATCACTTTTGAAATACTTCATTAAAGGTGTAACTAGATAAGATTTATTTTACTTAACAATCCACCTAAGTAAATAAAACTCGTTGTCATGGAAAACACGTTTTACCATTTTTCCTGAAAATGTGTATAAGCTGTAACTTGAAAATAAACAATTTAATGTTGACAGTTTAAGTAAAATAATCCAACAGCTACACTGGGTATCTTTAACTATGTCTCTGTCTATGTCTATACACTAAGTCCCTCCCACTCTTATGTTAGTCTCTTTGTTTGGTTTGGTGGCTTGGTTTGGTGCTGGGGATTGAACTGAGGACCTTGTGTCTGCCATGTGAGAGCTGGGTGCTTCAGCTACCAAGCTATATTCCCAGGCCAGATACCTCCTCTTCTGAAACTGAAAATGTGATGTTTAGCTTTATAAAAGAATTTTATTTTCAATTAATGTCTAGCTTGTTAACTGACACTAATGCCCATATGCCATTCCGATTCTTCTAGCTTCATAAAAAGACTACAACAGCATGCATCATGAAAGTTATCAAAGCATTTTTACACATTTTATTTTTTCCTTTCAATAGACATTTTAGACAATCGTTAAAGAGCATATGAATTGTCATTAACAATGTTTTCTAGAATAGCTGTTGACAAGTAGAACTTAATATAAACATAACCAACTTTTAGCTTTGTCTTGATTACTTTTTAATTGGAGATAAAATTACATAAGGAGTTCATTTCATTATTTTCAAAAATTGCATTTTCCCCATTTTATAATCTGAACTAGATTATAATCCACAACAATTTACATTCAAGGTAATCAATCACTTATATTAACTACTTTTTTATTCCTTTCTTACAAAATTGTAGCTGTTTATAATGATACAGTTTATATATATATATATATATATATATAATGTTGTTAGATTTATATAATTATACAAAGAGATATACACAAAAGATGAAGTTTAATGTTTGAAATGTTGTAGACATCCAACATTTAAACAAAATGTTCTGTACATTTTGAACCCTTAAATTCAGGCAACAACACATCTGATGTAAATCAATGTGCAAAATAATTCAGAGAACATTTTTAAAACAAGATTAAAATAAAATGTTGAAGCAACACAAATACCCTATTCTATTACTTTGTTAGCAATGCTTTCATTTTTAATTGACAAAATAATGTGAAGTCACACATTAGTGGCCTCTGAGGTCCAGTGAGGTCGAGGTGTTAGACATGAATTCATCTGCACAATGATAACTTCTGTGAGTGGTAGTGGTAACCTTTCAGAACCTCAGCTTGTTTATCAGCTAACAAGTATAAATAGCATCTCATTGACAGTGTTTGTGCAAGTTTATGGGGGGCTGTATAGGAGTATACTTTGTAAATGTCACGCTTCTGGGCAGATGCAATTATTCATGTAATTAAAGTATGTTGTATAATTACCAGAATTAAAAAAGAGACCCTAATAATAAATAAGGAAACATGACATTTTATGAACAAAAAAAAAAAAGAACTTCTTGAAAATGTCATTCAAGGAATTAATGAAAGCACTGCTGAACAGTGAAAATATTATGTTTAATTTGTGGAATACAAAATACAACCAAAAGAGAGAGCATAAACTATGGGATGTGTGATCAAGGAGACACAATTAAATAATCACAAAAGAAAAAAAAATACCTATATGTATGTGTGTGTGTGAGTGTGAGTGCTTGGAAGAATGTTTCAAATTTTAGGGAATAAATTTTTATGTACATTTCAAGCCTTTCCATTGAATTTCCACATTGTTTCATAATATAAATACAAAACAGAAGATATAATTTCTTTACTTAAATATATATGGTGTATTCATATACATTCTTTAAAATGGAAAATCATGTGAGATTCTACAACCCAAGAAATTTTCTGCTTTTCTATCTTTGTTTCATGGGTTTATAGTGTACTTACTATAATGCACACACATATTTTAAATATACAAATGATACCAAATTTAATCATTTTAATCTTGCTTTTCCATGTATCCAGTCATTTATTTGTATTGTGAATGGTGGTTCTGTGATATTCAATTGCATAACCATAGCATTATTTTATATTCATCATACAATTGTAAGACCTTGTTTATAAACTCACCACTTATGAAAAATAATGTAACCTATTACATAAGGTATTGCCCACTTGTACAAAATATTAGAGATAAAATTCTACAAATTTATATTTTATTTACACTTTCAAATGCCTATATTTGTTTACATCCCAACAAAAATTAATGTAAACTTTGACCCACAAAAGCATCCCTGGGAAGACCTGAAAAACTGATTTCATAAAGAGCAGCTTGGATTAAAGTGATACCTCTGTCTTGGGGAGAGAGAAGTGATGCCGACAAAGTCCTGCATGCCAGAAGAACCCAGACCAGAGCATAAGCAGAGAACTGAAAAGCATTTTTTTTCAAAGCTCTGCAATACATTTTCTGCAGAGAGACTCTACGCCCATGTTTGTGCAACTGTGCTGCTGAGTACTAAGGAAAACAGGCTTCAGGCAACGGCATTTCAAATGCTTTATACTGACTCAGTGGCCATTTGGATAAAGGCAATGTACTTTTCAAGGCTAGTGTTACATAGACTTTTTAAACCATTTATTTATCTATCTGTCTGTCTGTCTGTCTGTCTGTCTGTCTGTCTGTCTGTCTGTCTGTCTATCTATTTATGGTACCTTGGATGGAGTGCAGGACCTTGTGCTTGCCAGGCAAGCACTTATTCCACTGAGCTATCTCCCCAGTCCCTAGACTCTTTATTTTGTTTGAAGCGGTATCCACAAATTATCAACAAAGACTGGCAACCACTTCTGGAAAGCTCCATGGTACATTTGGAGCTGAATATGGAAGGAAGGGTAAAAGAGAAAGGCAAGAGGTATCACAAACCCCTTGAAATAGTTCTGGGAAATTCCAAAGAACAATGACAACATTGATTGCAACACAGTTGGAGATATTTTCCAGTATGTTACAGCCACAGATAGTTACACATAACTATTGGTAGTTAGTGGTTCCCTTGTAAGCATCACATTTTAGAGATCTTTTGAAAGCCAAACTGAGTCTGGCAATTAGAAACAAATTATGTTACTGTCTAAGTAAAGAGAATGAAAATGTTGTCTTTCCCACTTATATTAAACCATGCCACTTATCGGTGTTGAGAATTAGCAACAGAAGTGGAGACAGAATAATATACCTGAAGCAAGGAAAACAGAGGAAAGATATTATTCATTATTTGACAATCATCTGTGTCAGAAGTCTGCTTTTATTGACTGATCAATTCTATGAGCAGATAATGCCATTGATAGTATCAGCTACTGCTGCTCTGTTGCCAGTCTGTCTTGCCCCCTGGTGACAAGAGATATCCATTCTATACAAATGACAAGCTGTAGGTGTCACATAGCCTATTGAAGGCAGGTGGTATTGCTGAGGCAGGAAACAACATACGGTGTGCTAGAGTGTAGTAATGTGGAGGTGAAATAAAACTGCTCACTTTCTTGTTTTCACTTAAACGATAAAGAAGTCCATCTGTCGCACTTGGAAGAGCAATGGATTCATACATGTCTTCTGAGTCCATTCAGGAAAAGCAATGAACAAGAGTTATTTCTTCTTTGTTAAGTAATTTAATCTCATTTCATACAACAATTTTTTCACCATTTAAGAACACAGAGAGAATTTTTGGTTCAAACACAGCATTACTGTGTGTCTCTAAAGTTTATGTGATTGGACACAATCAACTATTTTTCAAAAACTTAGTAAATTATCCAATATAAGCTAGATTCTTTGACTGTTTTTCACAATTCCATCTTTATAATATAATATTCTAGAAAATCTATCCACATCCCTAAACTAAATATGTATTAATTCACTCAGAGAAGCACAGACAAACACACACATTCACAAGCATTTTTCTATTTCAACATATTTCATTTACCTATTCACATTATAGTCTAAGATTATTCTTTGTATTTTTAGACATATTAATTTTACTTAAATACTTGACAGTAAGGATCTTATTCCCTAATAGTTTAAGGAACTATTAAAATCATTGTACTAAGGTGGGCCAAATAGCTCCGTGGATTAAAGCGCCTGCTTAGGCAGACTCAGCTGTCAGCGGTTGGGGTTCCATCCCCGGTGTGCCTGGCAGCCCCATCCCAGGCACTTAGATGGCGATTGGTCCACACCTGTAATCCCACCTCTTGGGAGGCTGAACACAGGCAGATCACTGTGAGTCCGATTTACCCAGTGAGACCCTGTAGACCCTTACTAAAATACAAAGAAAGAAGGAAAGAAAGAAAGGGAAATCATTTCACTTTATCTCACTGATATCATAAAGTTCCAAAATTGTACTTTCACATTTCTTTTGAATTGTATTATTTATAGATGTATATGAATGTTTTAATGGATATCTTGTCAACGTTTACTATTCTTATTCAATAAATGTAAGCTAATCTATTATTTTTATCCTCAGTACATATTAGTAATATACTAGAACCCTTACTAAATATATATACTTACATTTTATATTTTTCTTGCTGCTAAGTGTTTTATTTCTCTATTCCAGTTTCAAATGAGCATTGCAAATTCTAAGATTTTGGGTCTTTCTAAATTTCTTAGATGCTCATGTGGCTATCATGATCTAAAGTAGTATCATTTACAACAAATTTTCTTAAATTTCCTGGGTGGTAATATTTTGTAGTAAAAGTTGTGATTTTAACATCTTGATTCATAAATTCTGTCCTTCAATTTGAGTAATATGTTAATAAGAATAATGTGTAAAATATCATGAGATATATACTAGTTTAATAATTATTTTTTTAATTTATTTGACACAGGATCTTGCTGTGCAGTTCACACTCACAGTGATCCTCCCGTCTCAACTTTCCCAACACTGGGAGTAAGGCTGCACCGCCATGTCTGGTTTCAGGGGCCAGCGCTGTGCACCTGGGGTCCCGGGGCTGGCAGAGCACGTGGTGCCAAAGGTCACACTCAGGTCCTTGTGCTGGCCAGACAGGAGCTTAGACCACCTCCACGGAGCTGTCACCCCAGTCCTAATAATTACTTATTTAATGAGTAATCTATGTTGAATTATAGCAGTGTAACTTTCCTAGATTGATTGTACATGGCTCCACTGTTATGTGGACATTTGGAAACATATTTAAGAAATTTTATAATTTTAATTTCAACTATACACACAAAAGCTACTATACAATATTCATTGCATTAAACATGTTTGTATAAAAAGTAGGAAATCCTGTAGGACAAGTTTTCAATGGAAATCTCTTTCTAAGAAGTAATATTTACCTTAAAGAGTGGTGATTAATTCTCCTTTATCATCACCTTTTTTGTCATAAAACTAACACACGTCATCCCAAAGCTCTTTAAACTCAAAGATTAAGGATGGTAATGTAGAGACATAAGAAGAGTAATGTGCAGTATAAAGAGAAAAGAAATACAGCATGTTGGGGTGGCTCTTTTGATAACCTGAGCTCATCTCTCTGTTACTCTCTGTTAACTTCCACTTTAGTTTACATTCTGTTGTTACCTGTGAACCAAGCAACTGCACTGAATTTGACAAAGTGTGATAGAAGGGTCACACTCCAAATGCCTGCCATTCTAGTCTTCTAAATATGTTCTTCCTGTCATGACATACCAGCTATTACTGCACTGCCCTTTTTTAAAGGGTAATAAATGAAAAATAAGATGAAAAATGTCACAAGACAGTCCTGCTATACTGCTACTATGCTTTATATGGATTTCTAAATTTCTATGTAAATATATGTAAGTGTTCTTCCTACTTTTTAAATTTTTTTTTCTTCATATTCTGTACAGACTAAGAGTGTAGTATCTCAATACTTGATGGAAAATCCATGTTCCATGCTATGCCTATGATGTCTGATATTTAGACTAATAATGTGGGTAAACTGAACTGCATATGTTTCAGGATAATAATAAACTTCAGCAGCGTTAACAACCTAAGTCTGCAGATCAAATATTGGAGAAAAAGAAAGGCTGCAAGGTCAGCCAACATTTTGGCCTTAGCCTTTCAAGGAGAGTGAAGACTCAGGACATAGGAGAACCTGTACTGTAACTCATGGAACTCAGTAGTGCCACAAATTTTCTGATCAAGGAGATTATGGAGCCACAAAGGAATGTAACTGATGATCTATAGTGTGCCTAAGGAGCCACATGGAGAAAAAACTTTCAGGCTTCCACAGAAAGCAAACTGGTCAAGCAATGGCTGTGACTCATCCACAAGGCTGACACTGACAAAGGATCTACAGAGTCAGGTACAGGGTTACAGGATAAACCCTGAAGATACTTGACTGACCTTATCTGATACAAAAGTTACATTTCTTGTTATATAGATCTTGCTTTAAGTCAGTCTTAACCATCCAGCAGTAAAGTATAAAAACAGAGGTATATAAAGTAAAGTCATATTAATATAATGTACTGTGAATGGCTCAAGTCAACAACTTCTGTGGATAACCCATTTCTATTGTAGACTGTTGATCTGTATTGGATTGTTTATATATATATATATATATATATATATATATATATATATATATATTTAGCTATCCATGTTTTGAAAATTTGCAACATATGTATCATGTATGTTACCCTGTTTATGTCATTTTTTTCTCTGTTTTTGCTTCTATTTTTCATTCTTCAAGTTAAAATACAAATAAATAAATTTTTAAAAAAGAATGAGGCTGCTTAATCTATAAAAAATTCAAACTTAATGTGTCTAATAGCTCTGGAGGGGTAAATATATGGCATTGGACTCTTCCTTTCTGATAAGGACTTTCCTGCTGATTAGGACATGGTGAAGGGAATCACATGATACAAAATCGAAAACTTGCATCACAAAATACCATTTATTTAATCTAATAATCCATTAATCTAGGATTCAATAAATCCTTTCATTACAGAACAATTTTTATGACCTAATCCCCCCTGTTTTTCTCTTTTGAGATAGCATCTCACTCTGTAATTCAGGCTGGCTGTGATTTTTTGACAACCTTCCTCCCTCAGCTTCCCAAATGCCAGTACTACAAGCATGTATCAATAAATCTGCTTCCAACATCCTCTAAATCATTCTTCCTGACAATCCTCATAAAACAACACAGGGAAGACTAGGTGCCAAAAGAGTTTTAATGGTAGCTTTCAAACCACAGGACTTGTTTATGAAAACTTTGTAATGTTGCACATTTGTCTAACTGCTATGTAATCATTTGTGCAATTCAAGGTTTAAGCTTTTCTTAGGAAATAAAGACCCAATTACGTGCATCTTTCATTTCCCCCACTTCTCCATTTCTAGTGAATTTTAAGAGGAAATATAAAGATGCTTTGAAACTGAATTTTTTATTTCCTATGTCAATGAAATGTTTAGCAGAATGATTTGTTTTCCCTTGCACCAGTTTTAATTTTGCCTATGATATGAAACAGCTTTATAGTACTGATTACAGAATATGACTAGTTCTCTTTATGATTTATGGATTTAATAGATTTAATTTCAAAGAGAGTGTGGAACAACTTGGGTAACCAATTGTCTGTCCTACAAGGGCATGCTATTTTAGCTATGCAATATTTTCTTTTCTTTTTTTCTAATTTTTTTACCATTGAAAGTTCTCTGTGACTGCTAATCATGGTAATATCAACTGGATGAGATAAAAAGATGCCTTCAGATTAGCACAACCCTCTATCAGGGAAAAGATCTAGCCTATATTTGTTTTAGTTTTCTTTTCTTAGTGGTACCAGGGATTGAACTCAGGATCTTGCAAATTTGCTGGGCAAATCCAACCTAATTTGGAATGACACCATCCAGTACACTTATAGCCTGGATGGAATGAAAATGGAAAGCACAAGGAAACAGCCTGCTCTTGACCCTCCACTGTGCTCAGCAGGAATAGGTTGTGAAACTACCATTGCTTGTATAATTGGACCCCAATTTCTTCAGCCTTTGGATGCAGACTCATAGCAGCAAATCTGAGTGAACCTCAAGACCTTTGTTCTTGAATGAGTGCTGCATCCTTCATTTTCTCCTTTCCTAGGCCTTCCAGCTCTTCGGATTGAACAACTACAGGATTCTCAGGTTCTCCAGCAAATAGATGATCTGTGCTGATTTCCCTTCCTCCATAAACCCCCTCATAAATTGTTTACATAGACAGCAATTCTATTCCTTTATAGAACCCTATCCAATATGGATGCTCCCCTGCTTACACAGTCCTCGGGCTTTTAATTGCTTTAACCAAGGTCACTGATACATATAATTTAACTGTATAGGCCTGAAATGTATATGGATTTTTCCAAACTCTATTATTTTACTTTGTTATTTTTATTTTATTTACTTATTTATTTTTTGGCGGAACTGAAAATTGAACTCAGACCCTTGCACTTGCCAGGGAATTGCTTATTCTACTGAGCCATCTCCCTGGCCCCTTTACTTTTTGTATTATTAATGAGTTAAATCAAATTATTAATATATGACAGCTATACTCTATTGTTTTATTTGTTTTTACTTATCATGCTAACTTTCATACATTTAATGTTCATACTAAGCATTTCAACTTTGTGTTTGTTTGGTGTTCAGTATGCTTTAGGAATTTTATTTATCCCAAAGGCTTTATATCCTTGGTGTCATATTTTTTCTTGAACCGTGTTACAGTGCCTATTACTATGAAAGAATTGCCTCTACCCTAATTATTTTATTTTCTTTTATATGTTTAAGGTAAACAGCTAGATGTTTCTGTGTGCACATGCATGGTGAAATTATTCCTATAGTCAAGCAGATTAGCGTATTTATCATCTCATAGCAATCTTTGTTTTTATTATAATGTAAAATTTATCTAAATTGTATTTCAAAACTTTAATATTATTAACCATAGTCATATTTTTGTCTGATATCATTTTATATTTGTACACTTTGATCTGTATTTCTCCATTTTTTTATTCCCTTCAAACTCATAAACCATCCTTCTGTAGCCTTTTTAACTATATTTAACTGAGATCACACATGATTTTAGTTTATTTTTCTATGTCTTACTTCCTCTTGTAAATATTACCATATGTATGTTGTCACAAATGATGAGATTTCTTTTCATAATTATTAATTCTTACCTATGTACAAAATAAAACATTTTTATACTCTAGCTTTGAAAATACTTATAGCATAAAACCCTCTGAGGTTTTAAATCATGCTTAACTTTACAGAGTACATATAGTTAATAATATTTATACACACTTAAATGTTTGACTCATTTGAAATGGATGTAGAGTGCTATCTGTGATTTAATAGTTATGAAACAGTTGAATTCACCCAGGATATTACTTTAAATTTTTGGGTTTTTATTTTTTATTTGTTTTTTAATTTTAGGGAAGGGTCTACATGGTGTTGAGGATCTCACTACTAGATTGGACTCTTAGTGATCTGCCTGTTTACAGCTTCCCAAGAGCTGGGCTTATAGGCGTGCACCATCATGCCCAGTTTCAGTTGCCTTCTCTGTGCACCTCAGGGTTGAGGCCTGCACAGCAAGCCTAGGGATCAAATCCCCAGCCCCTTGGTCTGCTAGCAGGTGCTTTAATCCATTGAAGTATTTGGCTGCCCCTATTTTATCTTATTTCCTTATCACTTATTTCTTTTTTTTTTTTTTTTTTTTTTTTTTTTTTTTTTTTTTTTTTTTTTTTTTTTTTTTTTTTTTTTTTTTTTTTTTTTTTTTTTTTTTTTTTTTTTTTGTCTTTTTGAGACAGGGTCTTGCTATGCAGCTCAGGCTGGCCTTAAGCTCACTTTGTAGCTCAGGCTAGTCTTGAACTCGCAACAATCCTCCTGCCTCGGCCTCCCGAGTGCTGGGATTATAGGCATGCGCCACCATGCCCGGCTTTTTTTTTTTTTTTTTTTTTTTTTTTTTTTTTTTTTTTTTTTTTTTTTTTTTTTTTTTTTTTTTTTTTTTTTTTTTTTTTTTTTTTTTTTTTTTTTTTTCAAGATGTCCTTTTCATTCAGTGTCTTCTCATTTTATGTGAAAGTATATATATATATATATATATATATATATATATATATATATATATATATAACACTGTATGCTTTTTAAATATTTGGGTTGCAGCAGAGAGTTATTCTTTTACTTTTGTTTTTTTATTAATTTTTGTGGTATTGGGGACTAAACACAGGATCTCCTGCTTGCCAGGCAAACACTTATTGTACTGAACTATCTCCCTGACCCTGGAGAGATATTTTAAACCCACAAAGTTATTATATTTGTCAAAGTGATATTTATACTTTACTTCAGCATTACTTATGTCTTATTCTGCCCATTCTCTTCCATGAAATACTCAAGACAAGGTAATTTATTAATGTGAATTTACTTCTCGCACATACTGAGGATGGAAAGTCTACACTTCAGGCACCATCGCATTTACTGACAATAAAGCTCACTTCCTACTTCCGGCTTGTGCCTTGTTGCTTTGTTCTCACAGGGCTGAAGGCAGAAAGTCGTATGTAGCTGTAGTTACAAGGGTGATATCCAAAGCATCTTTCGTAAGGGCATTAATTTCATTTACTAGGTTGAAACGCTCATGCACTGATTACATCCCAGTTCCCCAGCTCAGAACCTTGTGCTTACCAGGAAGACATTTGTGCTGCATAACTGTATCTCCAGCCTAACGTACAATTTGAGGGGACGTGCTGAGTTTATTAATCCTTCAGGTAGCCAAACTACTCAACAATTGGTTGGCAAATACCTCAATAAGGGCACAGATAAGTGAATTATAAGGATACTGTATTGGTTAGGGTTCTCTAGATAGAGTCAGTATAATTATGAGTCAGTTTATTAGATGGGCTTGCAGGACTGGAGGCCTGATAACCGAACTGCTCACCTGCACTCTGGAGAATCAGAGATTTAGTGCATATTCTGCAAAACGTTCTGGAAGCGCCAGCACAAGATTGAACAAGGGCTAAGGAAGTAAGGCAGCAGTATGAGTCAAAGACCGAAGGCGCGGGAGCTTTCTGACAGTTGCTAGTGTGAGTTCATTTTAATAGGCAGCAAAGCTGGACTCCATTAACGCTGTGTGCTGGCAGCAGCACAGGACCTTGCTGCTCAAGCAGGCTGGAGCTTTGCAAAGCAGCCCGATGATTTGCTCCTCCACTTTCACTCCTTCCAGGCTGCAAGGCCAGGTAATGATACCACCACGGATCACGGGCATCTTCCTCTTCGGTTTGCAGGGCTGCATGCCAATGGCCTCAGGAAGGCGCCTCCAGACATACTCAGAAGTGTGACTTATTAATTCCTGAGACATTTCTCTAGCCAGTCAAGTTGACAAGTGAGATTAACTGTCAAAAATATCCATCCAGAATTTTATGTGCAAGATAGAGTTTTATAGGTACTGATTTAGAAAAAGGTTTTATTATAAAAGGAAAGGAAAATTTCAAAAATGTGCAATATATTTCAAGATATACAGTAAGTACCTATAAATGGCTAGTTATATACCTTTGCCATTCTGGAATAACATACAGTAAATATCAAGTGTAATAATCTCACACAATTAGACTGAACTTCAAAAGAAGAAATATTACTTATTTTTTTTATTTTTAAGATGAGGTTAAATATATATTTTTAGAATATATACGCTAATAATGACATGTGTACCACATATTATGAAAATTAGAAAAATTACCTACCTAGCAACATATGCTACATTTATTTTTTTTTTAAAGATGTACACAAGCTTTATTTTTACTAACCTAACTTAACCTAACACATTTTAACTTAATGATCCATGTTCCCTAATATTGAGCAAATTTAAATATGTTGATTCTGTTCACCTCTGGGCATACATGCTGCTAACATCTCTAGTACTGTAACTTTTAGAATTTTATGTCAACCCACATTCCCTGAAACATAAAAAATATATTGGCAGAGTTACTGAAGCTACGTACAATCTTACAACTACAATGCCTTTTATGTAATATTGTTTAAAATTTTGAACATTAAATATTTATCTTCACTGTAATTCTGCTTCTGAAATTAATGTAATGTTATGTAAAAAAAGAAACATTAAAATACAGGACGTCAATGCCTTATTGTTCCATATCTTGACCAGGATGAACTCTTTGTAATCATTCTCAGTCCTCTCTTAAAGTAGAAACAGTACCTGAGAGAGACTGAAAAATAAAAATAAGCACAGAAAGCAACTTCTGTAAACAAGGCGACAAATTATTAAAATGTACTTTAGAGCACAGATAACTCTGAGAATCTCTTTTCTCAAGAACGGGAGCAATCACATGCATTGACTATAGGTGCTCAGATAGTGAAAAAGAATTCTGATAAAAAATGCAGAGTGGGCTGGCCAGAGAGCTCAGCAGGTTGAAGCACTTGCTTAGGAAGACTCAGGAACCAGGGTTCTGTCCCAGGTTTGCAATGCTGGCCCTGTCCCCAAGGCATACTGAGACAGCAACTGAGACTGGGTGTGGTGGCACAGACCTGTAATCCCAGCACTTGGGAAGCTGAAAGTAGAAGAATCACTATGAGTCTGATATGGGTATTAAAACCCTGTAGGCCCTATACTAAATATATATTTTTTAAAAAAGAGTAATATAGTCAAATAAGTTGTATTTTTATTAAATTTCATCTTAAAAGAAAATATTTGTAAATCAGAAAAACATACCAGTTTTAAATATGCAGTACTTTAATTATATACAAAATTTAAAATAGTTTAATATCTTGTTCTCTACATAAATTTAGATTTTGTCACAAATGTAAAAAATACAAAGAAATAAAATAAAAAACAGCAAAAAATTAAATAAGTTTATAAAATTTGATAGAAAGTAAATCAATTAGAATGCTTTTAAATTATATATATATATATATATATATATATATATATATATATATATATATATATATATATATATATAACTGGGGATTAAACTCAGGCCTTTTGCATGCCAGGGAAGCACCTATTCCACTGAGCCATCTCCCCATCCCCTAAAATATTTCAAATAATGTTATAAAATTATATTTAATTTTATGATACAGATACATACAATTGACCTTTCATGATTTTGAGTCAGTATCATTGATAAATTTTAATTATATTTTATAGATGTAGACTATTTACATTTTTTATTTTATTGATTGATGAACTTAATATTATCAAGATATCAATTTTCTCCAAGTGATTTATAGTTTCACTGTTAACACGTCACAAAAAGTTCATTTCAAGGATAGTGGAAAGGTAAAGGCAGGATACTCTAGAGTGAAGCTAACCATCAGGGAAAACTACTGTTAGGGTTTATGCACAGCATATGAAAATTTAGAGTCAAGGTAGCAAATGCAGGACAATATGGTATTTCTGCAGTGATGCAAAATAGAGAATTAAGAAATGTATCTACTAATACATGGACCTCTGAGAAGTGAAACAGTTTTCATACAATTAACTGGAAAATTAAAATGTTTTTCAAGTGGTGATAATGGAATTATTATTTCATATCTAAAAAGAATCTATTCAAGTCTGTAATATCATATACAAAATTCAGTTGCAATTAGATTGCACATATGCATGTGAAAATTGTAACAGCAAACCCATTTTGAGTAAGGGAGAAACAGCTCTGCAACAAAATAAGAAATGGTTCATAAATGAAAGAATACATACACACACATATTATACCTAAAAACATGAAAACATACCAATAAGCTGGGCGTGGTGGCGCATGCCTGTAATCCCAGCACTAGGGAGGCTGAGGCAGGAGGATTGTTGTGAGTTCGAGACCAGCCTGAGCTACAAAGTGAGCTTAAAGCCAGCCTCAACTGCACAGTGAGACCTTGTCTCAAAAAGACAAAAACAAAACAAAAAAAAAAAAAAAACATTAACAGTGCATACAAATAAACTACATAGGAAAAAATATTGAAAACTTATAATTGATAATGTCTTATACTTAGAAAAACTACAATTCATAAATCAATAAGTAAATGATAAATAATATGAATGGAAAGTGACACAAATTTTAGCATTTGCTAGTCAGAAAGATATTCAGTTGTTAGGGCTCGCTCAGCAGATTAAAGCACCTGCTCAGGCCGAGTGCAGCTGCCAGGTTTGAGCCCCAGTGCGCCACGCTGGCCCCACCCTTGGGGCATGCTGAAACAGCGACTGTGACTGGGGATTGACTGGGGCATGGTGGTGAGCACCTGTAATCCCCTGGCTGGGGAGGCTGAAAACAGGAGAAGCACTATGAGTTGATCTATGTATTGAGACCATGCACTAAATGTATTAAAAACAAAAAACTAAAAAGAAAGATATTCAGTTGTTAAGACTGCATCTGTAATAAGAATTAACCTTCAGATTTTGGTCTGCAGTACCATGTACACATTGCTGACTCTGTTACTATACTGGAAAACTGAAACTATCTCCTTATTTTTCTGTCTTCTCTCAACTGCAATTGTACATTAAAAATCTTCAGGAGTTGATATGGCCAGAGTTCACACAAGGGTAGCTGCTCTATGTAATTGATTGAGGCTTGCTTACATCACATGCATTAGAATGTGGGTAAAAGTGGCCATGTGCTTGCTCTAGATGGAACATTTAGGAAGCATTGTAATATTCTTCCCACTTCTTTTGTGATCTTTTGATTCATTATGAGAAAATGCATCCCTGCAAGGGAAATCAAGACATATGAAACAAGCCTGAACCAGTTTTCCAGACTGACATCTGGCTTCACCAACTTAGCTACAGATTTATAAACAATAACAAAATGTGTCCTTACTAACCCTTAAAAATATACAGCAACATCTGCACAACTAGAGTTGATGTGCTGGAGAGGATGGAGAAGTGCTACTCAATGATGTGGGAAAATAAATTCTTATACCAACTTATAATGAAATTACTTTTAGGCTGTTAAATGGAACAGAGAAGGAGGGAGGGAGCATAAGAGAAAGAGAGAGAGAGAAAGAGAGAGAGAGAGAGAGAGAGAGAGAGAGAGAGAGAGAGAGAGAGAGAGAGAAAATATGAGATTACTAAAAAATCCACCACTAGTAAAATACTCAATAAATAGAAACAGTGACCATATGCTCGCCAGAAGACAACAGTAGAAAAGTTAACAGCATCTAATAGACAACTTTCTAAAAGACAACTTTGTAAAGCTAATATAATGGTCAGATTATAAAGCAGATGTTCATCAATAATAAGGTGAATAAAGGGCTCATTTTATACTTGCTCCTTGCAACAACCCTCAAAAATAAAACCAAAGTACTACTGTCGCATATATTTGAATGATGTTCAATAGTAATGCTTTGTCAGATAAGCCTAATACAAGAAAGTGCAAATATGACTCTTTGTATGAAATTGAAAACAGCTCAGTTTAACGTGAAATGATGGGAGTATGCATAGTAATTACATTGAAAGTTAGAGGTAGTGAACAGAGAGAGACATAAAGGTCTTCACAGAATGCAGAAGAGTCTGGTAGAATGCACATTATTCTGCCTTTTATGTTTACTTGATAGTTTCATAGATTTGCTATGTTAAAATTTGGTAAGCTGAAAGTTACTGATTTAGTCATTTTGAAAATGTACTTTTGTCAACTATTTGATGTGCAACCACCATGTCAACTTTGGAGACATGGTTTTCTACAAGGGCACTGAGAAACAAATCAACACAATATTCTTTCCAATATCTCATTTTCTCCATGGGGTCTCCATAAAGCATATTTTAATTGAACCAGGACCCTGCAAATGTGGCAATAACAGAAACAGTGGTGATATTTATCACTGTTTGCAGTAACAAGTTATGGACTACTTATTTAACTCAGATTTTTTAAAACATTTTTTGACAAATGCAGGAACAGCATTTTTTTCAGATTTTACTGTTAGTTTTTTCCTTTCTTTTTTATTTTTTAGGGAAGGGTCTACAGGGTATTCAGGGTCTCACTATTAGATCAGACTCAGAGATCCACCTGTTTACAGCCTTCCAAGAGCTGGGATACAAGTGCCTGCCACCACGCTCAGTTTCAGTTGCAGTCTCTTGCTGGGTGGAGCCAGCATGGCAGGCCTGGGGAATGAATCCTGGCCCATGCACCCTCTTGCAAATGCTTTAATCCACTGAGCTATTTGGGGGCCCTTCAGATTTTTCTTTATTCAATTTTAAAATTGTATTGTCATCTCATTAACAGTATCAGGTTTTACATGCATAAGATATGTTTCAAATTTTGCTATTTGTCATTCAATTATATATATATATATATATATGTATATATATATATATCCTCACATAAGCCTGATAATGCAAGAGGATGAATTGATTCTACAGAAATCCAACATGGTATTCTTTAGTTTTTCCTTGTTTCACAGTTTTGTCTCCTGATACATACTTATTTATTGATTAATATAAAGCAATCAGACATGACAACAAAAATCAGAAACATGTAAAATCACTGGGTAATGTTCCATGTGATTTTATAATCATATTCTCTTAATTCTATACCTTCTGTAACCATAGTTTCTCCATTTTGCACACAAAGAAACTAAGACTTTCCTAGCAATCTGGTGCATATGACAGTGTACCTATTTTAAAAATTAATAATTGAATTCAAAGTTGACCTCATCCGTGCAAAATATTTAAGCCAGTAGAGACCTAGGACCCATTCCTAAGCTCCATCAAATGTGTGTATGAGAGCCGGGCGTGGTGGCGCATGCCTGTAATCCCAGCACTAGGGAAGCTGAGGCAGGAGGATTGTTGTGAGTTCGAGACCAGCCTGAGCTACAAAGTGAGCTTAAGGCCAGCCTGAACTGCACAGTGAGACCCTGTCTCAAAAAAGACAAAAAAAAAATGTGTGTATGATCCATCAAATGCATAATAAATTTTTGTTTGATAAACATGGTAACATACATCTTAGACATGATGGCACCTCAGTACTATGACTTTTAAGACTCTGGACTAGTCAGCTTTCTTATCACTGAGGCACAATACCTGACATCCATGGTTTAAAGGAGGAGAGATTTCATTTGGCTCACATTTCAGAGGAATTCAGTCTGTGGAGTATTAGCTCCAAGGAAGAAGAGTTGAGGCAGAAGAATGCAGGGAGCAGAGCTATTGAGGTCTTGGTGTCCAGGAAGCAGAGAAAGAGAGCAGCAGCACCGAGGATGGAGTAAGGGACCAGACAGACCTCTGGCCACACCTCTAGGACCCATCCAAGCGTACTCAAGATCTTACTAATCTGATAGCAGTTTCTTAATCCAATGAAACTAGTATAGAAGGGTTAAACATAAAATTTCTATTACTTTCCAACTTCATATACTTTAGTAATGATTCACTTCCAGACATTGAGAAGATAGTTACAAAATCATGTTTTAAACTGATAGCTATTAAGCTCCAAAGATTCTATTTTTTTGTTCTTTGAGACAGAAAGATTTTTATGGGAATATTATATCTATGATTTTTTCCTAATGTTTCTAAATGTGCTGACCATACTTTTGAAAGAAATATTTTATCCTCAGATTACTTTCTGATTAAAGCTACAAAAAATGCTATAACTGTTCAACTAGACTTGAATATGTATTGAAGTCAAGAACCTACATAAAAATTTTGCAAATTAAAATGACCACAATATTACCTATTAAGTATGAAAAGCAACAATAAAATATCTAAAATAACCAACAGAATCTCTGGATAGCAAAGATCACACCAAGTGTAAGTATAGTAATACTTAATTGAATTAAACTAATTTTTTTTGATTTAGTTCATTAAAAACAGCAATAGATATTTAGGAAAAAGGTTCTTCAAGCTTTTTTCTTTTCTCTCTAATTTTTTTCTTAATTTTTTAAGGCTTGTTTCTTACTAAAAACAATTCTTTTGGTTTATCAAGGATTAATCCTTAAAAAAGTTATCTCTCTGCTAGTTCATCCCTTCTCATTAACATTATTAAGAATTATAAAATGGCTAGGGAGGTAGCTTAGTGGTCTAGAACCTGCCTAGTGAGTGTAATGACATGGGTTCCATCCTAGATACCAGGCATAATAGTGCATGGCTGTAAACGCAGCGCTGGAGAGGCTGAGACAGGAGGATCACATGTCTGAGATGCATATTGAGAGCCTGTACAAAATAAATAAATAAATACATAAATAAACAAATAAATAAATATAACAAAGGAACTGAAGATGATGCTAAACAATCATGCAAATTATAATTGGGTTTACCATGGAGCAGAATTAAGATCTCAGCAGTATTTTGTAATACACAGTTCAAAGATGGTGGAGCGAAGCGGCTACAGGGTGTGCGGGTCTCACTGTTCAGTCGGACTCATGGTAAATCCACCTGTTTACAGCCTCATAAGAGCTGAGATTATAGACGTGTGCCACCACAGCCAGTCTCAATTGCAGTCTCAGCGTGCCTCAGGGGTGGAGCCAGCACAGCATGCCTGGGAATCAAAATCTTGGCCCCTGTGCCTGCTTGTAGACACTTTAATCTGCTGAGCTATTTGGCCGGCCCTCCAGATCCATATGTATACCAAGCAACATATCTCATGCCTCCTACCTTTAAATATTTTAAATATATTGTTGGTAATTATATTGTCTACATTTAAGTTTATAAGATTCAAATCACCTTTTGTCTTATGATTTTTTAATTAATGTATAAAAAATTACAGTTACTGTAAATTGTCATGTAACTTAATAAACATATCTTAATGTGAAAATGCTAATTTAGACCTCCACTTCCTTTATGCTTGAGATAGATCTACCAGATCAGACCTCTCAGAAGTAATAACTGTGGCCATGTGAGAATAGAACTAAACAGAACCTACTTGTCGGCTCCAAAGAATGAGCAAAAGAAGACTGAAATGAAGGGCATTTGATAGTTGAATCAAAAATACAAAACATAAAAGAATACACTAGGTAGCATCTAGGACTGTAATTTAAGTCAGTCTCTAGGTCTAGCAAGATAGCTCAGCAGACTAAGGTCCTTCTTAAGCAAGAGCAGGGAGTGGAATTTGGTTCTTGGCACCACATGCCACACCAGCTCTACCCCTGGATACACTGAGAAGGCCACTGAGTCCAGGTATGGTGGTGCATGTCTATAATCCCAACACTGTGGAGGCTCAAAACAGCAGGATCGCCATGAGTCTGAGTCATGTAGTGAGATCCTATGCAGAATACATAATAAAGAAATAAGTAAAAGTCAGCCTCTACCTTGGAGGCACCTATAGCACAAATGAAAAACGGCAGTCTTGATTAGTTGAAGATTCAGAGAATAGAAATGCAGAAACTAATGTTACTGAATGAAACTAAAGTTGAATATTACAGAAAAGAGAGATACATAAAAAGAAAGCTCCATGGGGGTCCTGCCTCCTGGGTGTGCTCTTAAAGCAATTGAGACTGGGTGTTCTATACAGTGAGACCCTGTAGACCTTGTAGACCCTGTCCTAAAAAGAAGAAAGAAAGAAAGAAAGAAAGAAAGAAAGAAAGAAAGAAAGAAAGAAAGAAAGAAAGAAAGAAAGAAAGAAAGAAAGAAAGCAAGCCCAAAAAACTGAGTGTAATTATTTTCAAATATCTATGGAAACCTCAACTACGAATTGATGGGTCACAATCCAGGAAGACAAATGACTATTCGTAAAGTGAATAAAGATTTGAACTGCACTCTTTTCAAAGATAATAGGATTATAAACTTGAAAGCGATCTTTTCAGATTCATACAAAAAGAATACAAAAATTGTACCTCATGAATATTAGTACATGTTCTATACTACAATGCTGAGTGAACTCAACGGTAAGGAAACCGTGCTCCATAGACTTTGTATCTTCACTTCCTAATCCCATCCTATTAATCTGTGCCTTGTTTACTCCAAGTCATTTGTGTACTGTTTCTCAATCTTTGGAGTTTGATAGTAGCTGGATTACCCTAATCTCCCCTTACATTGCAGTACTCAATCCTTCAGTGTCTTCACTTTACAGTAAAAGAGACATGTCCTTGGTACTGCATTGATATTACACCTCTCTCCTGGCTTGTTTTTTGGGTAAGCAGCAGTTGTGCTGGACATGGGGCTGGAAGATCCTTTCAAGTTTAGTATTAGCTATTTTACTGGTCTTGTTCCAAAAGCACTAGGGAGAAAAGAAGGGCAGTGTGCTCATTACCTTATACACTGGAACGATTTTGCAAATTTGTATGGTGGACATTGAACAAGAGGTTTTCCTCAGATGTTTGCACTCTGTTCTTAATTGTCTAGGACATTCATATTTCAAACAAGAGAAAAATAAGTAACAGAATCAGAATCAATCACACTAGGTCTGCATGATTTACATTAAGAGCCTAGCTTCACCTCACCATTGATATGAGGCATGTTGAATTGCTTAACCTCTGACCTGGACTTAATTTTCCCATCTGAAAAAATGGAAATTAATACAATGATAAGGTCTCTTGAATGTCATCAGCTTTGGTGAATTTTAAATGGACTATATCTTGGTTATATATTCCCAACCTTCTTTTTTATTAAACAATCTACTAAATTTGCTATTGCAAACTTTTATATGTTTTCATCAAAGAAGTAGTAACTTAGTTGTTTTCCCTCTTTGAAATGGAGTCCTTTAAATAGATGGGGTCTCTGTGTTTTAGCTTCTGTGGGAGAATGAGGGCTGATGATTTATAATAGACAATCAACCCACACCAATATTCTAATCACACTAATCAGCCTGAATCACATTTTCTCAGTTACTTTGCTTAAGCTTACTATAAGATTTTATATTCTCTATAGCTTTCATTTCAGTGGAGTCAGTTCAGTTTCTCTAACTTATTGTAATTAAACTCTTACACAATAGTCAGGAATAATGTCTTCTTTGTCTTTTATCATATGTATAATGTAATTTTTCTCTTATAAATCTTAGGTGTTAAGTTTGCTAAAAGGATAAAATATGTTCAAAATTTTTAAGCAGTTATATTACTGTAACACATAGTCTAATGAAGAAAATGTAAAGAGTAAAGAAGTGGGAGGAAGAAGATGAATAAGAAAAAAGAAAAGCAGAGAAAAAACTTGAACAGAAACAATTTCTTGGTGAGTGCCTAGTTTTTGGTGGGGCCAGGGTGATAGCTCAGTGACACAGTACCTTCCTGGCAAGCACATGATACCAATTTCAATTTCTGATTCCAAAAAAAAGACTTTTTCAGTGTTAACAAAAAGATATATGCAATCTTAATTGTTGTGTTGTGTTAAGTAATTTCCAAATTTAGATATGCTTTTACATAATAAGCAACACGACTTGTAAATTTCTACATTTTCTGTCCTCCTCAATTTATATGTTGAAGGTATAGCTCCAGTTTCTTAGGATGTGACAGAATTTGGATTAATATGGATCTTTCTAGGAAGACATGGATCACTGGGGTGATAACTACAGGTATATCATTGTCCCCAGCTTCTCCATCTCTCTACCTCCTGGCCACCATATGACAAGCATCCTTGAGGTGCCATTCTGTTCTGTCAGCCAATTTCTTCTTTTCTTTTCTATTTCTTTCTTTCTTTCTTTCTTTCTTTCTTTCTTTCTTTCTTTCTTTCTTTCTTTCTTTCTTTCTTTCCTTTTTTGTAGTTTAGGGAAGGGTTTAAAGGGTGTTCAGGATCTCACTACTAGATTGAACTCATAGCAGTATCAATTACTGTCTCAGTGTATCCTGGGTTCAGGGTGGAAATCAAACCCTGGCCTGTGAACCTGTTTGCAGGTGTTTCAATCTGCTGAGCTACTTGGCCAGCCCTTGTCATCCCATTTCTGCCTCATACCAGCTGACCAAGGACTGAGGCCAGCAAAAGTGTGTACTGGAAGAAAAGAGCCACCTTCTCCTAGGAGCTGCTGAGGTGAAGGTTGTCATCTCAATCAGGGAAAGTGACTAAGATAGCCTGTTCTACCGCTGCTTTCTTATTATGACACAATTTACAAATTCAGAAGTTGAAAAAAGTACTTCTCTATGTCAACAACATGAAACAGTGTATTAGCACATTAGAAGAACACTCTAAGTCTTTTTATTTGTTCGTTTTTTTTTTTTTTTCCATAAGAGCCTTGGTATGTAGACCTGGCTGACCTATCTTGTTATCTTGTGCTGGGATTTACAGGTATGCATCACCACATCTGGCTTAAAACTTTGTTTTTAATGATGCTTTCAAAGAGCACAAGTTGACTCTCCAATCTACAACCATTTCCACAATATCACTGAGTCTCTCAGGATAATATTTATGCTAACTTTCCCTCAATGTGACAAACATATCAGATGTAATTAACTTATAAATAGGAGAAAGTTAATGTTGGTCTGTAATTTTTGTCTATGATCAATTAGCTTCCTGATTTTGGCCCTATGCTGGAACAGCTAAGCACAGAAGGAGCATGTGGAATACCCAAACCCTAGGCTCCAGACCCACAGAAGAAAGAGCATGAATGAGAGGACAGGGTTCTACAGTCTCCTTCAAAGGAGCATCCTAGTGACCTGGAATCATCTCCTACACTCCCCCATGATAGCTTCCACCATCTTTCACTGGTTTCACCCAGGGAGCTCAGCCTTTCAAACATATGGGCTTATGGGGGAACTGAAATATCCAAACCAGGCCATTCCATTGTTAAAACTGAAAATGAAATAAATCCTATGATTGATAAGCAGACTACAGTTAAAGATCCTTGGAATTGGAGACAGGTTTTAAAATGTTCTGGGCAAAGCACAATGAAAAGTACCTTGCACATATGCTGATGATATTGTCCTGACTTGAGGGGGAGAAAAGTAGAACTGGGCAAGTTGTAGATGATAAAGAGTCCTGAGGGTCCAGGCATGTGAAGTGTGCTTGTATGTTGGAATCTGGAGCTACTGGGTGAGAAAGTTGAATATTTACCTTACATGGTCTGTACCTCAGTATATTACATGTATTCATTATACATCTTACGTAATGGATTCCTTATGTATCTTACATAATGGTATCTTATGTGTCAAATAAAAATTGTTTGAAATGTAATATAAATCATATACTGTTTTGGTATATGAAACTGACCAAGATAACATTTAACAGAGAGCTGGGCACTATATATAAAAATGTTTTAGTTACTGCATAAGAGGAAGAGCAATGTGAACACTGGAAAATTAGAATTCTTCATATAAATTACATACTGAAATTCATCAAATTATTAATTATATCATTTCCTAATCCCTTAAAGTTAAATTAATACTACATTTAGATGAATTGATGTCACTTGATATAAAAATTTTTAATGATCCACAGTATGGTCACTAACATATCAATCATATATTTGCAAATTTTGTTTGCCCACAGTAAACTTATTTTATATTGTCATGATTTTGTTGGTGTATTCAGAAAATTAAGTAGACATGGACTATATTTACAAAAATTGGCTTACTGTGTTAGAGATTTTGCATAGTTCATTTCATACAATTTTTGATATGCTAAAGTTAACATAAAATCTTTTGTATAAGAAACTCATAAAATAATTAGCATACTAAAATTAACAGACATTTTTAGAAGCATGTCTTCATTGATACATATTGTTTTTTTTATACATGTTGCTTTTGACTCCAGGAATCTGTGCTTGTGCATTGTTTATTGATTCATATTTAAATCAAGCTACATGACTCTCAGATTTCAAATAACAAATTAATGTTTAACTTTCAAACTTTATTATGGCACAATAGCTACGCAAGGGAACTGATGCATTTAAAATGCACTCAATGGGTTATGCTGCACCCCTGACAAATCACCACTTTGGGGGTAATGATTTCATCCATCTCTTCTGATAACTTGGTGTTGTGTTGCCTTTGTGTGTATATGTTCAAAATTCTTACTATGACACTTGGTCTCTTAACATGGAGCATACAATACCGTCCATATTGCTGATTATTAACTTTATACTGGGTACAATAAATGCTTGTTTTGCATATCTGTATCTTAATATCATTGAGCTTTGATTCCCTCTCTCCCTCTTTCTGGTCCCTCACAGTCATCATCCTCCAGCCACAGAAACCTGAGTTTGACTCATTTTAGATTCTTGATGCAGTACTGTTTCTTCTGTGACTGACTTAATTCACATAGATGCAATGTTGGCTAGAATTCACCACTGTTGTTAGAAATGGTGGAAGATCTTTTTCAAAAGGCTGAATAATTTTCTGATGTATGTGTACACCACTTTTCTTTTCTCCATTGATTTACTGACAAATATTATGATTTGGTGATTTGGATACTTTAAATAATGCTGCAGTCACAGTGACCATGCAGATATTATATCATCTTGAAGTCTTAATTTCAATATTCTGAATATATACAAAAATGGATTTCTCAGATCATTTAGCAGTTATTTTTAACTTTTTAGTAACCTCCTCATTATTTTCTATTCTAACTTACTTGCATTCTACATTTTTGACTTTCCTTTCAAACAAGGTATTATGTTCAATTATCTCTACATCCACTCTGACATTTGGGTTTTTCTTTGTTTGTTTTATTGGTTAATGTTAACACTCATTATAACAGAAGTGAGAGTTTACTTCATTATGCTTTTGATTTGCATTTTATTTATGATTCACAAGGGAAAGACATGTGCTCAGAGAGGATCCTGGCTTCTTCCACTTGCTGGTTCTTTGAAATTCAATCTTGATGTGAACAATTTGGATATGCCAAGCAACTGTCATGTGTTGACCCATCCCAACCACCACAACTGCAATAAAGCCATGGTTTCACTCTGTCATGGATACCTCCAAAACCAAACCAAAGTAGACGTATTCCACTTTATAGTATAATTGTCTGAGGTACTTTTTAAACTTAATTTTACTCATGTATTTTAATATACATAATGTGGAATTTGCACCTGGGCATCTTATACCTTAATTCATTTTTCCTCCCATTCCCGTCAACCCTTATCCTTTCCCCATTAAAAACCTGTTTTTATTGTTTTCCTTCTATAATTTTTATTTTTTCATACTCCCTTCCCTCTCTTTTCTTTGCCTATTTCTTTATTCCTTTTACCATTTAAACATGTTCTTCCTGCTTATAAATATCAGTCCTGTATTGTCCTTATTTATTCATTGTACCCAGCTATTCCCTTCTAAGTTTCTTTTGGAAAGGGTTAAAAGCATCATACTACACTAATATATGCAAACACAGCATTACAGCAGCACAAATTATTTTTTTACATTTTAAAATTTATTCTAGATCCCGCCTATGCCTGCCCAGCCCCAGAGACCAGCCTGAGACAGCACAGCTGGCCAACTCCAGCAGCCAACTCATCCCATCCACACAGTCCAGCCAGAGACCGGTCTGACACAGCGGCTGACTCCAGCAGCCTCCTGGATCCCGCCCCAAGCTCTCCCAGCGAGTGGGAATTTGCACGACACATCAGGCTTCCCAGATCAGTGAGAGTGTGGTGAGTCTGAGGGAGAGCCATTGGCTTCTTCCCAGGCGTGCTACCCAGATCCCTGTCCCCAAGCCCTCCAAGCCAGTGACCGTCGTGAAACCTCAGGACCCACTCACTCACCAGCACCTCCCCAGATCCCCTGCCATAAAGCCCCCTGAACGAGTGGGAATTTCCCGATTTTCCGGGCATCAAAGTTCAGTGAATGTAGAACTCCAGGCCGCCAAGGTGGAGAGACATTTCCAAGGGATTCCCTGTTCCACCAGCCGCCGTGGCCCAGTGAGAGCTCCAGGCCCACTGTGCCAGAGAAACATTTCCAGGCTATTGCCCGTCCCACCCCACAGCCCCAGGCCCAGTGCAGATTGGCCTGGAGTGAGAACTCCAAGCCTGCGACTCCCGATGGACATTTCTCAGTAATCTCCAGTCCCATGCCAGGGCCAGAAAACCAGCACGGTCTGGCCTTTGAGTGAGGGCTCCACGCCTGCTGCACTGGAAGGACCTTCCCAGCCTTCTCGGGTTACGGCCTGTACACCCGGACCCAGCTCAGGCTGGCTGACCCAGTACAGCCTACTCGGTGAATAAGATCATCCTTATCCTTTTGTGAGCCCAGAAGACCCAACAAAGCCCAGGCCCACCCACCTAGGAATGACCTGCCTGACACAAGAGCACTGACCCTGGTAGGTTTCCAGATCCTCGCCCCAAAGCCAGCTAAGACAGGGAAGTTTCATTACTTGCTGTGCATCCCAGTTCGGTTCGTGCTTGCCTGAATAGGGAACCATCAGAAGGGAACCAAAGGAGCTCCAGAAAAAAAAGGACTGAACACAGCAGCTAGATCCAGGATAGGCATACCTGGAAAACCTCAAACTTAATACACTGGCACCCGAATCTCATAACAAGCTAAGGTTATAGCTGGACCAAAGTTCTACACCAAAGGTCAAAGGTCAGTGCTATACAAAATGACAAAGACAAGGGGAAACATACAATCCCGGACCTCAAGTCCATCAGGAAGGGCAGAGGACACTAGCTCAGCTGCAATGAATGAATTAACAGATACAGCAGCAAAGGAACAACAGCAGAAAGCTATAGAGGAAATAAAATGAGAAGTAATTCCCCAAATTAAAAAAGAAATATCTGAATACATAGTATATGAAATAAAGAATAAATTCCAGAAACATTGGGTAGAAAAACTATGCAAACCGAGAACAAGAGCAGAGAGCACTATTCCAGCTGATATATATGAATTAACAGCCTACCAACAAAGAAAAGTCCAGGTCCTAATGGATTCACAGCTGAATTCTACAAGAAATTTATATAAGGTATAATCTCCACACTCCACAAACTCTTCAATGAAGTTGAAAAGGAAACAGTCCTCCCAAAATCATTTCTGGAGGCAAGTATAATACTGATTCCAAAACCAGGGAAAGACACAACCAAAAAGGAGAACTACAGGCCAATCTCCCTCATGAACATAGATGCAAAAATACTCAACAAAATCCTGGCAAATAGAACACAGCAAATCATCAAGAAGATCATACAACATGACCAGGGAGGATTCATTACAGGGATGTAAGGATGGTTCAATATTCGAAAATCTATAAATGTAATACACTATATTAATAGACTGAAATCTAAAAACCACATGATCATCTCAATTGATGCAGTGAAAGCCTTTGACAAAGTCTAACGCTCATTCATGTTCAAGGTCCTACAAAAAGTTGGAATAGATGGACTCTATCTTAACTTGATAAAAGCCATCTATGGCAACCCAAAAGCTCATATAATCCTAAATGGGGAAAACCTGAAATCTTTTACTCTTAAATAAGGTACAAGTCCAGGATGTCCTCTGTCACCCCTTCTATTCAATATAGTCTTCGAATCCTTAGCAACAGCCATTAGAAAAGAGGGAGAAATAAAGGGAATAAGAATAGGTAAAGATGAAGATAAATAATCACTATTTGCAGATTACATGATACTTTACTTGGAAGACGCCAAAAATTCCACCAAGAAACTACTAGAACTGAAATGGAAATTCAGTAGCATAACAGGACAAAATCAGTACTCAAAAGTCAATAGCATTCCTCTACACAGATAACAAGCACACTGAAAGGGAAACAATAGAAACAATACCCTTTAAAGTAGCACCATGGAAAATGAAATACCTTGGGATTCCCTCAACGAAGGAAGTCAAAGATCTTTTCACGGAAAATTACAACACCCTAAGAAAAGAGATTATAGAGGATTTCAGCAAATGGAAAGATATTCCTTGCTCCTGGATCGGAAGAACCAACATCATGAAGATGGCCATACTCCCAAAATTCCTGTACAGATTTAATGCAATCCCTATCAAACTGCCACCAACATACCTCCCAGACATAGAGAAATCATTCCTAAAATTTATTTGGAACCACAAATGACCTAGAATAGCAAAGGCAATCTTGGCCAATAAAGACAAGGCAGGAGGCATCACAATCCCTGACTTGAAATTATACTACAAAGCCACTGTGATAAAATCAATATGGTATTGACAACAAAATAGACCTGAGGATCAGTGGAATAGATTAGAAGATGCATAGGCATCTATGAAAATACTCAGTCATTATCTTTGACAAAGGGGCTACACAAGCTCACTGGAAGAAAGATAGCCTCTTTAACAAATGGTGCTGGAAAACATGGCTTTCTAAATGCCGAAAACTAAAATTTGACCCAGCTCTATCACCGAGCACTAAGTTAAAGACAAAATAGATTAAAGATCTAAACATTAAAACAGAAACACTCAATCTCCTGGAAGAGAAAGTAGCAGGAACTCTTGAAGACACAGGGGTAGGTATAGAGTTGCTGAACAAACATATATTTGCACAGGAAGCATTTGAAAGAATCAACAACTGGGATCAACTCTTCTTAAGGAGCTTCTGCATGTCAAATGAAATTGTCAACAGAGTGAAAAGACAACCCACAAAATTTGAAAAACTCCTAACTAATAATCAGACAGAGGTCTACTGTCTATATAAAGAACTATGATATAACAGGGCCCTCAGATTTAAAGACCCACTTCAGAAATGGGCATCTGAAATGAATACACACTTCTCAGAGGACGAAATTAAAGAAGCGAATAGATATATGAAAAAATGCTCCACATTGCTAGTCATCCATGAAATGCAAATAAAAACAACACTGAGATGCCATCTCACTCCAGAAAGAATGGCTATCATAAGGAAATCAACCAACAACACATGTTGGAGAGGTTGTGGGGAAAAGGGAGCACTTCTCCACTGCTAGTGGGAATGTAGACTGGTTCAACCATTGTGGAGGTCAGTGTGGAGACTCCTCAAAAGAGTAGGACTACAAATCCCATTCAAGCCAGCTATCCCCCTACTAGGAATTTTCCCAAAGGAACTGAAAACATTGTATCATAGTGATATATGTGTACCTATGTTTATAGCAGCACAATGTGTGATAGCAAAATCTTGGAAACAACCAAGATGTCCCTCACATGGGGAATGGTTAAAAAAGATGTTCTATTTCTATATAATGGAGTATTACTCAGCTATTAAATGTGATAAGCATTTATATTGAAGTGGATGCCACTTGAATATATGCTCATAAGTGAAATAAACCAGACACGCATGTGTAAATATCATATAGTCTCCCTAGTATAACAAGCGAAAAACAGAAATACAAAAGGAAATGCACAAGAACAACTATAATCAATTAAGTCTGATGAGGCAAAGTGAATGGCATATGCTGCAGGATACTAATCAGCTTTTCTTCTGGATGGTTAACAACCTAAGATCACAAGTCAGAGTTGGAGAAATAGAAGAGCCACAAGGCCAGCCAACATTTTGGCCCTAGCCTTTCAAGGTCAGCGAAGACTCAGGACATAGGAGAACCTGTACTGCAACATCATGAAACTCAGGTGAGC